>JACYXH010000659.1:12332500-12445000 GCA_026745465.1 Lota lota | reverse complement strand
GGAGTATGACCTGGACCTCAGCAAAGAGGTATAGTGGGGACTGTACTGGTAACAATCCATCAAAATAAACCACCACTGAGATAACACAGGAAAATATAAAGGGTAGTGGATGGCGAGGGTGGATGGCGGATGGTGATATCCACCACACTCACTGTGTAAAGGTGCTTGCACACTGCCCGACAAACAACACCTGTCTGATATCCCCCACACTCACTGTGTAAAGGAGCTTGCGCACTGCTCTAACACACCCTAACACCTACTATGGAATGTTGGACCAATGTTGGACCAATGTTGGAGGATGATGATGATGACGTTGAGGATTATGTTGATGATGAAGATTATTCCCTCATTACGACCAACACATACATGCTTTCACTTGTCTTTGATGTGTGTAACATCCTATAGCGCACAATTACATTCTTGACAAATAAAGGCTGGTACAGGAAGATGCAACATTTAGAAGTCTATAATGGGATATGGTTTTTGATGGATGTATTTGTGTCGTCCTACAGCTATCCACGCCCCAGAAGGTGTTGATCCCTGAGCGCTATGTCGACTCTGAGCCAGAGGAGACTCTCAGTCCCCAGGAGGTGGAGGAGCGTCATCGCAAGGTGGAGCGCATCAAAAGCATCCTCGCTAAGTCCAGGTAAACAACAACAAAGACCTGAAAATAAGAAGTGCTTAGACCAGTGGTTCTCTTCCGTTTAGGGCCTGTGACTCCATCTTTAGGTCCTACAATTATTGCAACCTCAAACTTGCATCGGCTTCCTCATTCACATAGTTTAAACCCCAGCAACATCACGACACACTAAGTGTTAGTAGTAGTTCACTCACGGGTATGAATCATTAGGCAATATTTTCATGTATACAGGACCTTTTCAACTTTAAGCATCAAATATCGATCTATTTTATAAGTCAGCAATCTCCTGTGACCCCATATGCATATCAGGCGACCCCAAGTGGGGTCCCAACCCACAGCTTGGGAACAGGCTTAGATGTTCTTGGAGTCATTTAGCATTTGTGTTTGTGAATGATGTTTATATAAGATGCCAAATCACTAGGAACCTCAGATACCCCCTCCACTGTTTGTCTACATTACCATCTAACCTCCTTTAAAAGAGGAGAATCTATAGAAGACCAGCATGCAATCGTCGCAGTTCTTACTTTGTTCTTCATATGATTGATGAAATACGCTCAGATTGATGCTTGATTTGTTAGGGTTAAAGCTAGGGTAAGCAACTTTGGAGAAACCAGCCAGAGTAAGCTAGATATTGAAAGCCACTACCCCAAAATATGTGACTAGCTTGCTATCTTTAGCAATAGATCTCTCTAGCCTTTTGGAAGACTCCGGTCATCACAATGAGTGCCCGGGCAGAGTGCACGAAGGCAGCCGGATAGGTAGATAGACAGACCGGTAGGCCATCCAGTCATTTTATTCAGACCGAGTGAAATGATTGGACGGGCTTCTAACAGGCCTGTGACAGCCACAGATACCAGATTTATTTCATTTTTCTTGTCAGAGTATTGAATTTATTGATTACATTGGATTTATTCATTACTAAAATATACTGCCTACCCTACCTTTAAGTAGCTTCAAAACTATCCTTTGAATGTGCGCTTGAGAACGTAGCAGCAGTGATCCTACCAGACTTGGTTTTCTCTTTTCATTTTCAGTGTGCAGAATCTGGCGCTGGCCGTCGCCATGGACAAGAAGGCAGAGGTAGGGTGTCTCGGGGGTCTGGACTCCGCTCTGCAGGAGCAGGAGAGAATCATCACCATGTCGTATGCGCTGGCCTCTGAGGCGTCGCTCAAGAGCAAACAGGTCACAGGTATGTCTGTTCTCTGTTCAACATGTACCATGTACTCACTTCTCAAATTACTCTTTGTCTTTACTTAGATTTTTCTTCATGACATGTCCATCGTTTTCCTTGGAAAGACCTTCGGTGATGATGATGTGTCTTGAAAAAAAGAAATGGTAACGACTACAGATTGGATCAGTAAAACTCTCCAGGCATTGAATTGATATTCTTTGGTTGCGGGAAAGTGAAAAAGAAAACTATAAAGTGGGGAAGCAGTCTTTCAAGAATCAGTGACGGTGTAAAGATGAGAAGGAGTAAGGTGCAAAGCCAAGCAAACAGGGTCCTTATCCCCTAATAACTTAACATTATTCCTTGTTAGCGGAAAACCTTCAGAACTAAGACGTGTCTAATTGTGCTCCATGTTGGAATCTTTGAGACGGTGGGAGGGATCTCTTGATGAGGCCATTTTGTGTGCTGATCAATGATCCAGTCCAACTAGGCCCAGGCCTCTCCCTCATGCATCCCGTATAGCTGGCTCTTTGAACATTGCTCTGAACCTGCATAAAAGACACTCAGCCCCACTTTTCATCTATCTTGTAGGCTTGCAGCCGAGCGGGCTAGTTCATTTTTATAGGAGAAGCAGTAGTAGGAGTATCTTCAGACGAGTCTCTGTTTCATTCTTTTTCTCTCTCTTTCTCACACAAGCACACACACACACACATAGACACATACGCACGCACACATCACTGGAGTGTCATGCGCGGTATCGCTCAAGCCGTAAGCATGTGAGGGAGCTTTAATATGCACAGTGAAGCAAAGTCAACAATTATAACATTATTTCCAGCGTAGAGAAATGTCAGAGAATATAAGTTGTGGCATCTTGTCAGTGGAGTCTGACTCAATGATGTTTCTTTCCCTTTGGTGTAAGAGTAAGGTATGCTGGTGCCCTTTCAAGTCTCTGAATTAAAAAGAAGATTCTTTTCCAAGGGATTATGCATGAGAGACTTCAATAATTACAAGCATTTCAGGTGCAAGTAAGAGGTATATTATTATATCGTAGATAATAATACTTATCTTTCATAAGAAGAAAAATCTGTATTTTATCAGGTCAATTCTGAGAAGAATCTTGTGTTTGATGTTGCACCAAGCTTTCCCAGTTAGTTATTTTATCACAATTTATATAAAATAACAGCTTTCTTCATACCAAATCAACAGCTACCAGGAGTGATTTTGTTGTAGTAATAAATCTTGTTATATAGCATCTAGAATGAATACCTTAATACTGGATAAAATCAATGGTTATCATCTGATGTTGCATACAACATTGGATCATGTTTGTGTCATTTAATCATTTCATAAAGCTGTGTTGCATTTCCCTGCTAATTTAAACAATGTACAATATGATCTTTTCTTTATAACAAGATGTATTTAATCACATTTTAAAACAGTGTTTAGTTAAAATGAATGAAGGTGGCCATTTCTTCACGTGAAAGCAGTTTTTATTCATTTAAAAATAAATAAATACAATAAGAGATAGGTTATGTTCATGGGTAGATATTTGTCATAAATAACTAATTATATAGAGTTTTTATCACTAGTTTACATCATAATTATTAAAAGTAACACTCTCATCAATGTAGTCATTTCTTACTACATAATCACTATGAGTACAATATTACAATCATGTGTGTGTATTGTATTACAGGTCCTGGAACTACCTGAATAGTGTATGTCTGACGATTAGCTTAACGACTAACACGTCACATCTGTATCTCTCTTTTTATCCCCTTCTTTCTACTCCTCTGTAGTTCCGCAGCCGGCTAATCTCCCACCTCCTCCGCCTCCTCCTCCTCTTCCTCCTCTCGCTCCTCTCGCTCCTCCCGCATCTCAGGCGCCTCCCCCTCCGTTAAGCAACGGCATTCACTACACGTTTGTCTAATCAGAGAACTCAAAGTAAGGCCTTACCGCATGGCGACACTGCTAGTGGCTGGCGCAGGCCCGTGCTCTTTCTCCATAGCGTCTCCTCGCTTCTTCGCTTCTGCTCCCCACCCATCTGCATGCCTGGCTGCTATGCCGTCACGTTGTAAACAACTCACAAGTCATCTAGGTTAGGTAGCAACCCCATGCCGTCTCACTGTAATCAACAACCAGACAGCCTCTCTCACCCTCACACTGATAATTGTTTACAATTTGTTTTGTGTTATCTATCTTTTTTGTTTTTTTGTTTTTTTGTTTGCTCTGCCAAAATATTTATGGACGGTTGAGACGGGAATGAAACAAACACGGCACTGCGTGGCGTTATTGTGTGTAATTAACAAAAGGAGTGAGACACCTTTTGATTTCACACCTTGACAGCTCCCTAGTCGGCCCAGCTGCATTCAACAACACTAATTAGCCCGCCATCTGTAACCTGACGCCAACCAGACAATAAAAAGAAATTTGCTGCTGTTACATTTCACACACACACACACACACACACACACACACACACACACACACACACACACACACACACACACACATACAGAGGCACACATACACAGACAGGGCCATGCTTTTACCGTACACACACACACACACACACACACACACACACATACATACACGCTGTTCCAGTTCACTCACAGAGACACACTGTTACAGTGTACGCACACTCACACTCACACTCACACACACACACACACACACCCACACACATACAGTGTAGTGTCTCAACATTGTTTAGATCGAACACATGTAGATAACAATGTTCATTTATGGTGCATTTCAAGCGCTACCGTACAATAGCTGGACTTTCTGTAACTCCTCACCATTTATAGGCAAACATTTATAGAACGATTTCAGGCTAAGTGCCAAACAAGTTAGTGCCTCTTGATTTGGTAGCTTTCATCCCTGACTTTTTATTTCAACATCGTTGCATGATCTGGTTTGGGTGATGCTTGATTTCCTGAAGTCATTTCCAGTCTAGCTTTTAGAGGTCGACCAAAATGTGCAGTTGGTTTTAAAATGACTCTTGGTGGTTTGACACAGTTCTGTGAAAACAGGTCAACATCAACATCTGTGTCCACAGAAATGGAGAAACAAACATAGTCACTGTGATATATAAAGCAATGTAACAAATTGCTATTACTGTCAAAGTTTATTAGAAAATAGAAAGTAACAGACTTAGAAAAAGACAAAGCTTTATACTGTAATAGTTGTGCAAATATTGAGCTTTATACAGTAGAATGTATGTGGACAGAGGAACGCTCAAACTCTTAAGTTGTACACTTTAGTACAAACAGAAATGGGGGAAGTCTTCAATGTGTGTTCATTCATTCCCTTATGTATTTATTTATTTAATATATGTAGATGTGGCAATTCTTGTTACATCTTCAGATGACGAAATCTAAGATCATGGTCACCATAACATTGTATAAACATTGACATATAATTTCCATACCTCATCGAATAAATATGTTGTACTGCACATGCACTGAGTGTTACACAGTGAATGCAGTTGATCACACACACACGGACAAACACACGTACACACGTGCACACGAACACACGCGCATGCACGCATGCACACACACACAAACTTTCCTATTTGTTAGTAAAAGACTCACAGGTATACTTGAATGGAAAGTTGGATTCATTTTTTTCTTACTCATACTTTGTCTTTTCTCCCGTAGCTCAAGCTGTTTCTCGACAATGAGGTGCTATTCCAACCCGGGAGTCATGAAGGAAGTAGTATTTTTTTTGCTTGATTGGGACAGTTCCATTGTTACATAGTAGAATACAAGTAGAAACCATTTAACCTGCGCTCTGTGGCTTAAGACGGCATCCAGCATTTCAGCTCAGCAGCGTAGCTCCCCCAGAATGTTTCCAAGAAGAGAACTGGACCACGAGGCTGCTGTTTCACTTCAGTGAAACAGTGTCTAAACTTGTGTCTAAACTTGTGTTAATAACTCATAACAATTTTCTACATGTTTTTGCACTTTGACCTGTAAATGATACAATTGAGAACAGTTCAAATGGATATTTTCGAGATCAGAAAATGAAACACTTTTACTTGCGATGTGATCAGATTGGAACGTTTTATTTTCAGACATGGAATGCGTGAGATACCATCTTATAGAATGTAAATATAAGGTACAAATGTATTATGCGGATAGTATTTTTTTCAAAACTATGATGAAGTTCTTACTCCAAATCACTTGAAAATATATGATGTGTGTGTCTACACTGCCAGTCTCTTATTAGCTTGCCAAAATGAACTTTTATTTTTGCTTACATCAGAATGAAAGTAGCCTTTAACACATTTTCCGTCTGAGAGAAAGTGTTTGCACAATGGGAATTTATATAAAAAATGTGAATATTATTAAATATATGAACACACTACTCACCAGACTTTTTATTTACAACATTCACATGTATTGATAATTGCAATTTAGTTCATAAGGCAATAAAGACTTTTCTACTAAAAAGGTGACTGTTGTTACAAATGTGACCAATGTGAAACCATTCCAGCATCTGCATGGCAAAAAAACGATTGCCCGTTCATAGTTAATGTAGCAGTTTCAGATAGTGATGTTTGGGAAAAGAATATAGGCCTATATATCTAACCTTTAGCTTATATACATGTAGGAAGCATATTTGGTTTATATTTGAAACAGACATATTGGATAGTGGCATTTCATTTTCTTGTTTAAATTTAAACATTTTATTTTGAAAATACTTGTTTTATGGGCAAAGGAAAATGTGTACACTTAATACTTTAATCTTTATACTTCTTAGTTTGATTAATTTCATATTACCTGCCTGCTTACTTAATTAGGCTACCTACCTGCCTGCTGGCTTACCACCTGCCTAGCTGCCTGCCTACCTGCCTGCCTGCCTGCTTGTCTACCTGTCTGTAAATATATACATTGTACTCGATAGCTTGCAAACACGTTCTTTATATGAACTGACAATTATAAAGTTAATGAAATCTGGCATAAAAAAACCTGACATTTGTAAAGCCCATTATATATTATTGATGAATGGAACATATCTTCATTCTGGCCACCTACAAAAAGAAAAGTACAGAATGCACACTCATCATAGCTGGCAGATTCTCTTTGAACGCCACATTGATTGCATTGACCTATTAAACTTCATTCTATTATTTGAAAAGGCAATGCCATGCTCAAAGGAGGTTCACTTTCAACTCAAAAACAGTCTTTTTGAAATGTTTCTTGAGTTCAAAGCTTTTCCAATCTGAAAGGGCATTTTTAATTCCATGTCTACATTTTCCAACCAAGAAGGTAGACATTAATACCTTTAGAGTCTGTTGCAAAGAATTCATATCTTTAAATCATGAGCTATGTCTCCATTGCAATTGTAAAAGAAACGACATGGTATTGAACTTGTGAATCAAAATAAGGATTACATTATTTTTATTTTTTTACTCAGCCCCAACACAATCCACGCAGTCAGTGGATTTCCACTAATCCAAACTGACTTACGGATTTTGAGGGATACTAAAAAAACAACACCCAGATAGTTTAGTCCCGCTCACTCCCGGCGTGTGATGATGCTTCTTAGTTATTGGACATGTGTTGCCTCTAACTTATTTCACTTAGAGTGGGCTGTGCCCTTCCCAAGTGGGCTAATATCTCTTTAATTGAAGAGTAATTACCTTCCTTCATGTGCGGCGCTTTGAAGACACCTGAGAGCGGATGCACCTCCCTCAGCGCCCACTGTAGGAGCCTCCATCCATTCTCCGGGATGGAGTCCGGCCCCCGCGGTGCCTGAACAACACCCATCACATCCTCTCTTCTGCTTATTTTGCAATAAAAGTGGGATGTTTTTCCACTCCTGCAAAAAAAAAGAAAAATGAAAATCCACCCAAGACTCTCCGCTGAGGATTGTGGCATTTCCATGAATTGACGTTTGGCTGTTTGGCTGGCGTATCGTGTACATTTGTGATTCTAGGATCTGGACTTCAAAGAGAATGAAAGAGGGCCTATTATGCTAATTGGGTCCTGTTCTGTTAAATGCAATCAAGGCCTCATACATTAATCCTTGACTAAATACTCACTGGCTTCACTTTGCTTCTGCAGATGCACACCAACACACTCCTCCTTAGAAATCATCGTTAACATTAAATTGTTTCTAGGAAGTGAATATATATATAAATATAAATATCTCACTTTAATAGAGATCATGCTTTAATGTGCAGGTTTTTTTTGTTGACTTTGAAGTTAATCATGTCAGATGTTTACTAGCTCCAGGGCAAGGAGGACCAGTGGAACACTTTAGTGAGTGAGAGCCCTGACCCCTCTACCCTTATGGCTTATGGCTCTGTGTTGTTCACAACACTGCACTGAATGTAGCCAGAAAACATACACAAGACTCCTTTTCCTAGAAGAGCAAGAAAGGAAAAATAGTGCCTCCATTTCCCAAAATGCTATTTTCCATTGCATCAACGAAACAGTGAATTTCTGTGAATGTCTGATGACCAGACTACAGTGAACACACAACGGTACACACCTCTGTTCACCGCGGGGGAATGGAGAATGCAGTCCGCTTTTACAATGGTACAACTTAGGAAGCCAATACAAAAGGCACTTTGATTTATAGACGGTATGTTATGCTGTTTTATTATCTCAAGCGCAACAAATGGTACATTTTTTGAAGGCTTTAGAAATGGGATGCTGAATAGCTGAATAATTGAAGAGCTCAGAATCACTGAATATTCTTCCCAGTATGTCGGCATACTATAAAAAAGAATAGGGAATAAAGCTGCATGATACTGTGTACTGAGTAATGTTGTGCATTGAACCAACCTATGCACATTTCTAAAACAATATGATAATCTCTATGTTTTTAATCAAATTGCCATTGTGTTGAACAATTATGTTGAAGTATTTTATGGTATATAACAATCATATTAAAAATAAATACATTCTGAGCAATTAATTGCATATTGTGTTGCATGAGACAATAAAAGGACTATCGTGTCCCTTTAATGGAAGCGTTTTTACAATACCTACAACCAGCTGAGCTCTTTGTACTTAAAAGCAATCGCTTTGTAAATCAACCAATGCCCCTGGGCCTCTAGCAAAGTCATTCATACATGATAAAAAGATACACGTCTTTTTTTACGTACACAACTTATACATGTAAAGATCTATGCAGATCAATAATATTAACATAGTAAAATCTATTTGGAAATCCATTCATGAATTTTGAGATTTTCAAGAATTTTGGCAGACCATTGAACACAATTACAACATGGGTGTCGACTGTAAACAAATAACATAATGATGCAAACTGCTTTATTTACATGCCATGCCTTGTTGGAGTTGAGAAAATAGTATATTATGGAACCAATATAAAATCAAATGGGGGAATGCCTCATCAAATTAACCAATAATCCATATTCCTAACTGAACCTTTGAATAATGCAAGTTACAGGCACCTTCTTACTGAAAATAAAATAACCTTGAAAATGTATGAACATGAATCCAAGTAGTAATAGTAGTAGTGGTAGTAGCGGTTGCAGGAGTTGTAGTAGTAGTAGTAGTAGAAGTAGTAGTAGTAGTAGTAGTAGTAGTAGTAGTAGTAGTTTTGTAGTGTTGAAACAGGCTGTACATTAATGTCACTGAAGCTATATAATTAGAATTGGCATGTTGCGCTCCTTATTTCAACATGGTTAATCAGTGGTTCTCTGTTCACTTGAAAGGAAATATTAGATCCTGCTAAACTTTGATGAAATCCGGAGTTACAAGTGAGAGATTGGGGTCAGCTAATGAGAACAGAGCGTCCCACTTTGCAAGTCTGATGGTGGCGGAGACCATTTGCATGTATGCAAATTACCTCGAAGTTAATCGCATAACTTGGCATTCATTAATGATTAAGTTATCTCATGTTGCCTCTCTATGACTAAACAATGTTGAGATATTGAATGGGGGGAAACAGTGTGGGGTGAAGCACCAGATATGTTCTGCCTACTCACTGGCCTGGAGCAAGGCAGATCCCCCAGCTGCATCAAGCTCTCACCTCTCTAATGAAATGTGTGTGTGTAAAATTCCCAGTTGATGGAATCAACCATTTAAGGCAGACCAAATCTCACTTTGGATCTATTGTTCTTCAGAAACAAAGAACTAGGTTGGTCATTGTTATTATTATTTTGATCAATGATAAAACAATAATTTAAAAAAAGACAGATGTCAAATTACTTAAAAACAATTTACCTGTGCATTAATACAATAAAATGTTAAATTGCTTGAATGCGGTATAACCATGACCTAACAATTTTGCCAGGTATTCCTGATAATGAAAAATACCAATGAATCCCTTTTAAGGGTGGTCTAATTGTAAAAAAAAATGTATAGGAAAAAATATGGAATGGAAGTTGTTGGTACTTGGTTAATATAGCTTTCACTTATCTCCTACTTCAGGAGACCTCCTGACTATCATAATCCATAATATTCTAAACTCATTATAATTTTTTTCCTCACATATGTGTGCTTTACTGATAACAGACAGTAAACCTAGCAGTGATAAAAGACAGTAAACCAGACAGTGGCGTAGGTTTCATTTCTACATTTGGCAGGACCAGTTTCTGAATTATACCTGGCTTTTGGGGGGTCTCCAAATAAGATAAAGAAACAACCACCCTATTATTGATCACTTCTCTCCAAACCCCCCACCCAAAACCACGTGGCTTAGCCCAAAGCATTGAGAGGGTTCTGGGGGGATCCAGCATGGGTTTTTTTTTTTCTTTAGCACAATTTTGACACATTTATCAAAACCACTGAACAATTGTTCACATTTGTAGTATTATATTATTATGACCATTCAAGTCTTAGATGGGGGTGTTCCTTTTTTTCTTATTCTATATTACATTTTAATTCTTACATTACAATCAAATCATACAATTCAAGGGGACAATTCAAGGCCATCTCAACATGGGGGGTTTGGACATCCCCCATCTCCCCCTGTCCTCCCCTAAATCTATGACCTATGAGTGTGGCTACAGACAGTAAATGGTCCTCTTCAGTCTCTGCCTGTTAGCAAATTAACAATGCAGAGCAGGAGAAGAACACATGTTAATTTAATGTAACAAAAATTTTGATTTTTTTTAATGTGCTCTCCTTTTCAAATATTTATGGTCTAGACTTGGAAGATGATTTCCAGATGCATCAAAGACTCATCACATATGCAAATATCCTGGAACTAACCAGATACAGTGTCTGGCACACTTTTGGCATGAAAATACAGAGTGTGATCGCCA
The DNA here is from genome assembly GCA_026745465.1 of Lota lota. Taxonomy (NCBI): domain Eukaryota; kingdom Metazoa; phylum Chordata; class Actinopteri; order Gadiformes; family Lotidae; genus Lota; species Lota lota. The sequence continues at coordinate 12,433,936 of JACYXH010000659.1, read as the reverse complement.
ATAGAAGTCTATTTTATATATTATATATATAGTTATATTATATATATAACTATTGCATGTAGTGACTCTGATGTCGTCATGACTAATTGTTATGCTGTATTCTCTTACTGCCATGACTTATGATGGTGGTCTGCTATGTCAAACCAGAAACAGTGAAAGGGACACTTTCATTTTGAATAGACAGACGTTATTTTTTTCAGGGTTGGACTATATATATTCCAATGCATCAATAAGATGACAGTAGAAAGAGAGAGAGAAGGTTAGGCCAATTTTTTTTGGTTTGAAAAAGTGCATAACAATAATAGTCTAATAAAGATACAAATACCTTTGTTGTCATTATTAAATGTTAGGTCAAGTAACGCTATTTTCTTCCCGAGAAACACATGTATTGAGTTTGGAAAGGGGGAAAGGCAGGCGTACACGCGCCTTGGACATTTCTAAAAGTATTTCACAAAGTCTCCAAAAGGTGGCGTATGAGACACATGGAACGCGCGTTGGGTCCATTACGCCACACAGGTAAAGGCTGAACTCCCTCCAAATATCACACATGGGTCATCGAATGCCATTCACAAGTTTAAAGCTATGCCTCATTTCAGGGAGGTTCGTACCTCACCAGAAATATGTGAGATTTCACTAATAAAAGTGTAGCCTACTATAGAAGGATTTATTTTATATAACTGTAGTCTCTTTTTCCAGGACTCATGTTTAAAGCATCCTTCGGGATAACTGGTGACGTTTTGGTCGTTGGTGAAAAGAAGATCTTTCTTTATTTCTCCCATTGGAAAACAATCGTTGCCGATGAATAAATTGTCTTGCGCAGTTGTGTGAGTTTGTGTGTTTTCTACACAAGAGTCATCGCAGTGCCAAGTGTGATGTGCATCAGATGTGCGCTCTTGCCTCTCCACTTTCCTCCTCTGGCGCTCCTCGCCTCTCTTCCCCTCTTCCAGCATCATATGACTTCAGAGAACTCACAGGGTTCTCAAGCTATCTCCTCTCGTTGTAAGTAACATTCTGTTCTATACACTTTTGCATTTGGGAGGAAAGCCTTTTAAAATGGTCGAAACGGGGTTTGTCAAAAGAGAGCATGGTTTACCTGCTCTCACCGTCGTTCACAAATTCGCTGAGAAACGCAGCGTTGCTCGGCCAATGTGTTTCCCTTCACTGGAGGCTGGGTTACTGGAGATTTCGCGAATGACCTTTGAAGCTAAGCCCAATTTGACCCGCGAATCCGCGAGGAATTAGGCTACACACACACACACACACACACACACACACACGCGCACACACACACACACACACACACACACACACACACACACACACACACACACACACACACACACACACACACTTGTTATGTTTTTCTTCTTCTGATCATCGGAGTGCAACCTGTGGGTCACCTCTGTCTCCCTCCGTCTTTAAGGTCATTTCAGAGCACAAAACAAGCAAAGTGTACTCTAAAGCACCACCGATATTCCTACGCAGCTAGGGCTGTTATTTCCTTCATTTCGTCTGTGCAAATGTTTTGCTTAAAATTGAATCGCCTATTCACCTGTGTTCCGACATAATTAGAATTTCATGAATCATAATATAGTGGCTATTTATTGTTGACCTTTCGCACACAAGTATTGCTCAATTCATTCCTGTATTAAAATAAAGACCAACATTTTCCTTTTCAATAAAAAAGAAAAAGATAGAGGCTAACGTAGGGTCGATTTAAATCAATGTAATATATTGAATCACTGGGTTATTACGGCGAGGCGATGAAAGATATTCCAAACTGAAAATAATTTACAGCTGTGTTTTTTTTAACATTAGAAGGTGCGAAATTGAAAAAGGCCTTTTTTATTCTGTAAAACAAATGTATTAAAAATACATTTTTGAAATACGTAATAAATCCAGAATGAGCTCGTTGCTTATAATTTTAGGAAGAAAATGTCGAATAATTATATATATATTGACCAAATCTCCTTACAACAAGACGACATACCATCGTGGAAGCGGAACCATATCGCCTGATGCGTACTCAAATATTGTCAGATGCAGAAATTCCTACGTCTAAATGTGACATTTTCTTAAATATAAAATAACATAAACGAACGTCAAATTAAACGCCATTGTTTTTTGCTCTTTTTTGTTTGTTTTGTTTTCACACTATCTGAAACTCAAGTAATTGAGTGGACTAGTCTATTTGTAATATTGTCTGAGAGCCACAGGCGAATAATGACAACAGTGTCTGGATCTTGAAACAACTTCACGTCATAAACTTCATAACCTTCGTGTTGACTGACTGATGGACATCTAAGCACACTTAACCTATTATAGCACGTCAATTGTGCGCGGCAACAAACGCCTCCACTGTCTTCAATGTCGTTTTGATCTCTCTCTCTCTCTCTCCCTCCCTCTCTCCCTTTCTCTCTCTCCCCCCCCCCCCTCTCTCTCTCTCTCTCTCTCTCTCTCTCTCTCTCCATTTAGCTATATCTTTCTCGCTCGCTTGCTCGCTCGCTGGCTCGCGCGCATCTCTCATGTGGGCGGGGGTGGGTGGAGGGGGGTGGGGGGGGGGGGGGGGGGTGAGAGTCCTGCCTCTTTGCCTTCCTCAGATCAATGCCTCGGCCACTCACTTTCTGATGTTGCACGACGGGAAATGCTTTGAATACTTGCGACATGGCTGCTCGCATTGATTGCCAAGATTGACAGCTCTAACCATCGTCTTCTCTTGTCTTAGCGAGAGAGAGGGAGAGAGAGAGAGAGAGAGAGAGAGAGAGAGATGAGATGAGATGAGATAAAGAATAGACAACAACAAAAGATAGTCGCAGTTTGACAGCTGAACTCCACGAGGAAGAGCGGGACACCCTCTCGCGTCCCGTGTTAAAACACACTTTAGTTTCCGCTCAACAGATAGCGCGGCGAAGCCCCTTCTGCAAAGTAGTTTTAAACGGCGGGATAACGCAGCGCGGCGAGGACCTTGCTTTTTTCGCCCATCCCCCCCCACCCCACCACCCCTCTTCCAACGCCGCACGTCTTCAAGGTAAAGTGTCCCCCTCTCTCTCTCTCTCTCTCTCTCTCTCTCTCTCTCTCTCTCTCTCTCTCTCTCTCTCTCTCTCTCTCTCTCTCTCTTTCTCCGGGCTACTTTGGAAACTGCTCCGCGTTTACCGGGAGTTCACCGAGGCTAACGGGGTGGGGGGCTTAGTCAGTGAACGTCTCGGGTCACGAGCGCACTTGATGCTGGGCGATCGGAACCAAAGTAAAAGCCATTTTTTGTAAGAACTTTAAACAGGTGAGTACGACAGAAGTCCCGTCGAACGGGACCGTTGCACAGCGAAGCGCGTCGCTCTCACGGGCACTGGCAGTCGACGCTACTCGAGCGGCGCAATTTAACTTTGCAATTCATTTATTTATTTATTTGTACTCATTTGGATATCTTGTATAGCCTACCGTAATAAACCAAGAGACACAAACTCTTACTTTATTCAACATGAACCAAGTAGTTATTGTGAACGGGGGGGGGGGGGGGGGGGGGGGGGGTTCGCGAAACAAAGTTTATGCGCTTTAACGAATCCTTTGCGCACGGAACGAGAGCGCTGCTTTTGACTGTAACTTCGCTGCGAGACCAAACATGTCACATCCCATGTCAGCTATGTTTTCCATAGCAATGGTTAACATTGCGGACATATTGTCACTACTTTAGAAAAGTGTTGACAGCCTTAATGTGCTCCCTGAGATGTCCATTGACTTTCCACGGATGGTTGGTTACTTATTTGGTCCAAAGCGGTACATTCATCCAGAGTGACGTTCATGTGCATTATCACTCTCCCGGATGCCTCCGGGTGGGTGGTTTCACCAGGATGTTCGAATCGTTCTTAATGTATTAGTATCGGTGTTTCTGGTTGTATATATCCCTCCTCGCATCTTTGCTGGACAAAGGGGTACATTCTAGCAATGTCAGACCCGAGCACCATTTGTCCCCATTTAGCCTAGGAATGTGCTCGTCCCCAACTTTCTCTGGAGGTTAGGCGACTTGACCTTAAAAGAATGCGAGAGCGATAAATTAAACCCAACAATCAAGACGCTTGTCAATGTAGTTAAGAGTGATATGGACACCCACATGTAGGATATCAGTAGAAGAACTTAAAAAGTTTAAAATATCGTGCGTCAGGGGGGACGCACATGCATAAAAATAGGCTATAACAAACGTGTTTTCTGGAAATGAATAGGCTACAGTATGGTCTTTACCGGTTGGGGTTATTCTAATCATTATAAAGAAACCATTTAGTAAGAACTCCAATTATCATTAAAAAAATAATATATATATATATATATATATATCAGTCACGAAGGGACAATTTACGTTCCCCTAAACGTTTAAATGAACCTGTCTTCCGCCACGGACAGTTTGTAGAGAGCTTTGCACTTGAAAGACACAGCGAGCTCGACTTGTGTCTTGCGCAATAAAGTCTATTCTTTTTTTGGGCTTCCAGCACACACTGATAATATAGGCCTACAATAACAATACGAAAAATATGATGACAACGATAATAAAACAATAAACCTTAAAGGTGCGATAGGAGAATAGCCTTTTTGACATCTTAATCAAAATTAAATCATAATAATTATACAAAACAATAATGATAATAATTATATCAATAATATAATCAGCAATACAAGTTTTTGCATGTAGGCCTATGGGAAGACTTTATTGGAAAAAAATGCTGTTTATAAGCATCTAACAATTGTTTTTAAACCTCTGGCATGTTTAGACATCCTAATAAAATCTCCTAATTAGAGAGTAGGGCGTTTGTTAATAGCGTTTAATAGCACGTCGTGTTACACACACACACACACACACACACACACACACACACACACACACACACACACACACACACACACACACACACACACACACGCACATATACACACACACACACAAACACACACACACACACACACACACACACACACACAACTCAACGGAGTGGGAAAACAATCCGCCGCTCGTTCGTATGTCGCGGTAAAGTTGATATCGTAATGGTATTTTGTTTTGAACAGTTGCTGTTAGCTGTGAGCGCACGTTCCCTCATAAGGTAAGGTGGTACTGGAGACCGATGGAAGTCTAAATGGCACATGTATAATTAGACTGTCCATTCAGCACACTGTCCCGGCTGCTATACAGGGACGCTCGCCCTGTCCGCTCTATAGGAGCGCGTCTCTGGCGGTGCAGCGCAGCACGCCACTGTTTAACAACAACAACAAAAAAAAAAAAAAGTAAGAGGGGAAATGGGCAATTCAGTCTATTGGTGACCTGCACACGCTGTTACTTGCATGTTTCAAAGCCCGTTTGAGCAATACTTGATCCAAAAAAAATATTTTTTTAGTTTTTCCTGCATTTCTTCGAACACTTTAGAGTTTAATTGACTGTATTTGAAGCATTTGATATCTATATATATATTTATATATATAGCCTACACCCACTGCCGTCCTCGATTGAAACCATGATCATTTATTAGGCAATGTCGCTTTTAGCGACACTTCACCTTTTCGTATTTAGGCAAGTCTCCATGAATGAAAATGTAATCCTTACGTTTTTTGTTCTTTTTTTGCGCAGAGCATTTTTGACGTTAATTCGGGGATTTATTTTCTTCCCTAGAGTGTTTGGATTTAGACAGTTAAATTGCATCTGACCTAACAATTATTGTACTTATTATAATTTTTTTAGGATTCTCTGCAAGTGGATCTCGTGGTGACTTTTGCAGCTGAGGAAAGTTCCGGATTGGACCTGAATAGAGAGGCTTGCGGACGCATGTGCCAGTAAGTTCAAGTATTTATCATTAAGCCTTGTCGTTGACTGTGGTCAGTCTTCGCTTGAGAAAATAACCAGCCACGTGTCCCAATTTATTACGCTTAAAATTTACAATTTTGAAATCATTTTCGGTTTTTCAAGTGAGATTATTTTAGGCTTCTTTGTCAAATCACGCAGTGTAGCCTATACGTTTACAATAAAACCCACCTAAACCTCAAAGGTATACGTGTACAATAAACCTCATAGTCTTAATTATGCCAAGGATGTCAGAGCTTACTTAATAGGCTATTGTCTTATTCTTCCGACATATAATTAGTTTCAGCATTTACAGTTTTTAACGAGAGAGTAGGCCTACATTTCTTCTCTTTTCTGTCAGGAAAGATGTTTAATTATTCTCCATAGAACAACTCAGGATAGCAACCCACAAACTTTCTTTGAAATATAATTGAAGGTTTAGTCAAGGTGAGACTGCAGACGTGCACATAAAAACATACCGATTTGTACTATCTGTTTTAATTTTTATTCATAAAGAGAGTTGTTTATATACATAAAAATATAGAACATTTTGATTTGTGCTGTGAAATACGTTTTTCTTCTTCTATAGTAAAACCTAACACAGAGGTTATTATATGAAGATATTCTTCCGGATCTCAGTTAAATTTCATGTGGGACACATATATATATATAAAATACTAATAATAATTATACTTATGAAAATAATTAGAATATTCTGAACCCACTACAAAAATAGCATGCTTCATATTATATATTTTCTGGAAAACTGTTGCAACTGTATGTGTGTGTGTGTGTGTGTGTGTGTGTGTGTGTGTGTGTGTGTGTGTGTGTGTGTGTGTGTGTGTGTGTGCGTGCGTGCGTGCGTGTGAGTGTGTTTCTGTGTACGCTTTTTGTGCCTTGTTGGGAATAGCATAATATCCCTGGCGCCGGCTTTGATTGAAACAATGTCAAAATCAGAAGAGGTGGTCCGGGAAATATATTAGATCTCTTCAGCCGTCTCGATCTATCATGTAGTTATTCCTCCCCCACCACCCCCACCCCCACCACCCCCATCCCCCTGGCAGGCAGGCAGGCAAAGAGCAACAGTGAGAAGGGGGGCCGGAGGGGGCTGAGGTACCAGGCCAGCCTCCCGGTCTCCTCCAGCCAGTGGGTGGCATGTGGAGCAGTAAGAGCAGGGCAGACCTAATGATCAACAAGACGCGAGGAGGTAAACAACAGCAGGTCTGGTTAAGGTGGCGGAGGGAGGGGGACCGACGGAGATAATAAATGTGGAAGCACATGTCGTGGCATCTGTCTTGGTTAAGTGTTACGTCGTTTGAGATAACGGCCCATTGGAACAATGATCAGAAGGGAACGTAGCCGTGTCGTAACCGAAGCCCTTGTTTTGCTATCCTGAGCTCTTGCCATTAGAGTTGTCAACTGTATTATGGTCCTTGATGTATCTGTTGTTCTTTTTAAATTTTATTCTAGAAATAAGATGTTGCATTGTATAAGACTTTGTTTTTCAAATGAGCGAGTGCAAGATGCTTCCTAGAGAAAACGTGTCATCGTATCAAGACGTCATAAAATATCCTAAGTGATGACATTCTCTAGGACATTACAGCCAACCTAAAACAGACATGGACTCTTTATTTTGACAGCTCAGGTCCTCTGTGTGTGTTTCTGTGTGTGTGTGTGTGTGTGTGTGTGTGTATGAGAGTGTGTGTATGAGAGTGTGTGTATGATATTGTGTGTGTGTGTGTCTGACTCAAAGAACGGTGTGTTTGTGTGTGAGCGCAGCGTGCGTGTGTGTGGTACCAAGCCAGAGCAGACATGCCGTTGGACCGTCCTCTTAGTTCTCCTACTGTTGCAAATCAAATCCCAAAAGGATCAATAAACCTCTCTCGGATCCCTTCTATTTAAATTCCCTCCTTGGTATCTGTCTTTACTAGGAAATGCGTCATATCGCGGAAGCAAGATTGCCGTTCCACACACGGTCTCTAAGAAGAACCTTGTGTGAAAAAAAAAAAGAAACTCTCCTGCTCCGTTGAATGCAGTCATCTCGTCAGGGAATAAATACATCTCAATAGATGAGCATCATTAAAAGTATTGATGGAAAGTCTCAGTCAGGCATCAGTGTCAGACAATGGGACATCCAGAGCACCTCTACTCTGCCTCTGCTCTGTCCCCATTCTAGCAGCCACCACCCTGCCTCCCCCCTTCGATTGTCAGGGACATCAAGGAATCAATTGGATATGAGGATAATCAGGGTTTGTGCATGAGGACCGTATTCACACCGTACATTTAGTTACGCTTTGAGGGTTTAATTTGATGCCATTTGATTCAAAGGCACATTTAATATTTACCAATTTTCCTTTCATAATAAGTTTTCCTTGGGTTAATCTACTGTAATGGATTAGGGAACGGTTCTGCATGTGTTTTATAAGAGGATTGTTTTACTGTGCGGTCAACCTCCTTCGGTCTGTCTGTTTTATCAGTATTACTGACATTAAGTCGTTAGAAGAAAAGAAACACACTCACATTTTAATATGAATTTCTTCAGTGAAACATTATAATTGCACACGTTGCCGTAAGTGGCCCATTTTGATCTGTACCATTCACTCGCCTACTAAATATGTTTTTCTCAGAATAATTGGTCATTTTCTTTAGTCCATAGCATAGTTGTGCATAATTAAGTTGGACTTCAAAATGCAACAGTCCTGGATATGGTAAATAGCCTCTATTGAATTATTTTTCTTTCCCTCATTTTTTGAGATCACACATTAATATGTAGAATTAATTGGCAGGGTCTTGGTGGCCGCATGTGTTTGACACAGGTCTGCGACTGTAATCAGGTGGATGAATTAGTCGGCTCATTGTTTTTTATGAATCAAATGAAGATTTGTACCATGCCCGTGTGAAGATAGTTGCCCCTATTTCCATATCAAAGGACCTCACAGTAAAGCTGGGCAGTAATTAAAATGTGGTGGATTTTTTAGTTCTTTCACATGTTCACACACACATACCCACGCACACACACACACACACACACACACACACACACACATATGCACACGCACACACGCACACATGCTCATGACACACACGCTCATGACACACACACACACACACACATGCACAAACACACACATGCACATACACACACAAACACATGCACGCACACACGCAGACACTTTTGCTCACACACACATCCAACGCATAACATTTACCGTAGAGACACACGTACCACTAGATTATTCTCGTTTGCATGGCCTTTACAACTTTATCCAAACCCATTTTAAGGACAGCAAGTGTACGTGGCAATCCGCTTTTCTTAACCTCAACTTGATCAAAAACTGTGTTAATATTTTCCCAGTTTGACTATTTATCTACCCACACCACCTCACTTAACCAGGGCACAAACCGATGGGAAAGTGCACATTTTCCTGATGCACATTCCATGTATTTCTCCCTAAGCGACCTTGTTGTCAACTAACCACATTACGAAGCCAGAGGCCGAGGTCAACGGCTCCTTATTGGATTGTAGGATGGTCCTTTGTGATGTCGTCCTCGTGGAGTTGGGAAGCTCTGAAGATCTGACTCTGTGTCTTGTGAGCAAACGAGGGAAAAGAGATTAGTGTAATGTGGGCCGTTTTGCTCCACTCACACAAAAGGCAGCAGAACAACCCTTTCCTTGTGATCCCCCCAATTGTTATTGGATCAGACTTCCCATGGGCCTGCCGGCTTGGAGGGAAGCACAAAGGGATTCCATGAAATATCACATTTGGATTCACATTGGCAGCAGAGTGCGAGTGATCTCTAGCCATCATACATGTATTACAACACGTATTACATGTATACAACATATACAACACGGCGATACACATAAAGTAATATGGAGGGCATTTCCATTTGTTTAAAATGAGCTTTGTTTGTATTCTATACTTTATTCCACCTCAGAGAAGAAAGCATAGCTATTTCGTTATGAATTAATGCATCAAGTTAGAATTAATGTCACTCATTTAGATTTAGGTTGTAACGCAGATGATCACAAGCCAATGCCGTTAAACCAAACGCCTTCAAAGGTCGTCGGCAAATATTATATAAATTCAGCGCTTAAATTTGTTATTGAAGCAGAAATTCTTCACGGTGCCTGTGTGAATTCCAGAGCAGAGCAGAGCCATTTCCCAGCGCCCTTTCATACGTCCCCATTCACCGTGGACGCCCAACAATTAGACATTAGCCAGTTGGTAGAGGCTGACAGCTCGCTTGGTATCTGCCAGCCTGATCTGACATGAGATGTAAAATATGTTCCGTGGCTGTGACTCCGCCAGCCAATCTGGGCTCCTCCTCACCTCTCCGTCCAGCCGGAAGCCGCTTGGTTGGCAAATTACTTTTAGCAGATTAGATATGGCAACTAAGTGTGTGTGTTTGCGATGTGTGTGTGTGTGTGTGTGTGTGTGTGTGTGTGTCTGTGTGTCTGTGTGTGTTCTTTGTGCTCACATCGAACTGAGTGTTAGAGTATACCATGCCGCTGTGTATGCATGCAGGATCAGGAAATATGTGCAAGCAATTGTGGTGTTTTGGTGTTGATTGGAAGGCCATTCAGTTCAGTGAAGATTCTAACATAAAGCCTCACTAAGATGTGTGACGGTAAAGGTTCCACCAGATATTTTACACTATCACTGGATTGTCACACTAAGTAATAGCAAGTAGCATTACAGATTTATTTATTTATAAAAAGAAAATTCTTCCAGTATGCTAACCGCTACACATTTAGCATTAGCCCAGTGCAATGGAAACGTGGACAGTTCATGTGCGAGCATTATGGAACAGCTGCTGTGACGTCTGCATCAGGCAGGGAAATTAAATGGAAAGGAAAGGTTGTGTTCAGCCAAAAATTTGGTTCTCAACAGTTTTTGTGTGGAAAATGGGCTTAAGTCAAAGTGAGCAAAAGAATCGTGTGGTAAGAACTCTGATGAAGTAAACCAAAACCAGGTATTTCCATAAATACATGTATATATTATAAAGACAACATCACTTGGATTAGTTACATAGCTTCACGTCATTGTAAAACATTTATTTAGCAGAATCAAGCTAGAAGTTTGTTTTCATTATTTGCAAGACTCTTTGTTTGTATCAGTGTTTTTCTTTGTTGTTCTATATCTTAGAGAGAGAAGTAGTGGTTTTAAGGCGGCTTTAGTGCAGCGACATTTTAATCTGATACATGAGCGCATTTCCCTCAATAAACTCTGAAGTGTTTCAAAGGACAATTATTTATATGCTGCCCTGCAGGAAATGGTCAAGATTTAGGATTCTGTATGCGTTTTTATATTTACTTTTCACTTTAATTTGGGAGCAAACAATTAATGATGCTAGTTTTATCATTTGTAAACAAAAATAAATAAATATGCAGATTGCACATAATGAACAATATCAGCAACAAAAAGACAGAAAAAAAGACCCACAAGCGTATGGTGTACAGTATTTTCTTTTTTTTGAATGAGCCCAAAAAAGGGCGAACGGCTGAAATGATAGAGAGGACTTGTGGTTTGGCTTCGTCAGGGATCTCCCATGAGCCTCTTTGACAATTCTACGGGACAGCCACCCTGGCACACGCCACCCACCACATGATAACCATATGCACACACACACACACACACACATACACACACACACAAACACACACACTCACACATGCTTGTACATACATGCACACACACACACACACACACACACACACACACAGGCTTACATACACTCACGCATGCACACACACACACACACACACAAGCATCCCTACACGCACGCATGCACACACACCCCTGTGAGGAGGTATGATTGGCAGAGTGATTTATGCCGTTAAAAGACAGCTGCCCCTTAATATCTGGAGAGACAGATGAGATCCACTGCACTACAGACAAGAAACAAAAAAAAGAAGAAAAACCTGGCGCAGACATCTTGAAGACATTGTGAATTTCATAATCCTATAAAGAAATCCATGTTTAAGATTGTGATGTTTTTACAGGATTTGGATATGTCTTCATATCGTTTTTTACAATCAATATAAATTCAACATGCGCTACACAAAGATACCCTTACACAGTTACCAGTGCACTGAAACATATGCCTGTCAAAGAGCGGCGTGCGTATATATATGCAGGCGGAGTCCTATGGTTGCGGTTTGGTGGCAGCAAGGAGAGTAGGCTTTATGTCGCTGGTTAAAAGGGTGGAGCTGGGAGGTGCGTCCGCCCTCCTTGTCCTCAGCAGCAGAGCTAAATGCATTGGTCACCATCTGCAGGGTGGAGGAGCTGGGCTGCGGCCCAGAGAAAGGCTTCTAATTAAACAGTCATCATTATCAACTTGTGGTCAGTGATCCTCATCCCCAACACTGGAGCACCAGGAGGAACATGCAACCATTGAGGCTTTCCTTGGAGCCAGTGTTGCTGGACTGAATTAGAACGGAGGAGAAAGCAGCGATGGAGGAGGGAGCAGCCTCCTGTTTCTTTTTTCAAAAAATTTCCTTCTTCATTTGGCAGAGCCCAGCATGCGCAAGGCCCGATGCCATATCCACTCAGGTTTAAACAATTACACAACATCACAGAGCCCAGCAGGGCCTCCATTCTGGAATAGTCATCGTCTTTTCCTTCTCTTTTTTTTGACTGCCGTACTTCAAGCAACGGTTTCAGGCATGGCCAAGTGTTACATGTGCGAGGAGCATTTCGATAATTTCAATTAGTGTAAGAGGGTGTGCCTGCAGTATCCGTATCAGTACCACTGGAGGCGGTTGCTCTTTGAGGCTGACGGCCTCCTTAATGCAGTATTTCATGGTTTGATGTGTGAGTGACACTGAGGCGCTCAGAGAGGATGGCAAAATGGTTTATTAGGACCTAATTAGAGCCCTGTGATTAAAGGGGAAGTGACTGTGATTAGTAGGGCTGCGGATGATGGGGAAAAATGGGATGAATATTCAGAGAATAGACAAGCAGAACCATGAGTGTGTGTGTGTGTGTCTGTGTCTGTGTGCATGTGTGTGTGTGTGTGTGAATATGCGTGTGAGAAGGGAGAGAGACAGTGAGTGAGAGAGGGAGAGAGAGAGGGAGAGAGAGGGAGAGATTGTTTCAGGATGAGACAAAGCATATGTGTATGTATGGATGTATGTCTATTTGTATATGGAACAAGATTACTGCGGCTGATTATTTGACTGATGAAGAAATGTCATTCATGTCATTTATTAAGAATTTCACCTGATTCATTTCAATGTAATATATTTATCTTGTTTAATCTGTCACCTTCTTCAGTGATTCATGGCCAACATTGATTACAGAGAACAAACAGAGGTCTGAATAAAAACGACATATTGATATTGATGCATATCGATGTTCCCGACGTGTCTCTTGTTTTTGTAGGGTATAAGTTTGGCATGCAAGAGTAATGTGTCAGGCATTCACAGCCGATTGAACAGGAAAAACACATGAAGCGTGCAGCTAAAGCTGTTTTACCTTGGCCAGCTCTTGCAAAGAATCACACCTTGTGATGAGCTGTAACAATGGCAATGTGTAAACCAACAGATAAATGGGCCTTATCTTATTATCATTTTTTCGTGTAAATTAAAAGTGTAAATTAATATTGGTATTTTATTTTCTCCTCACCATATTAAACGTACAGGGTGTCAAGCATGCGATAGCCATCGCCATTTAGAAATTATTTTGTGTGAGTGTTATGGGGCCAGGAGATAGTCAGAAGGGCTTTGCGATTTTACAATTTCACATCTGACTTCCTTCTTAAAATGACACTGCGGTACCTGGCTATTACCCCCTTTGATTTGTACAGTACAGGCTTTTGCGCTCTAAGAGGTATTCGTAATAACCTGAAACTCCTCACTCTTTTGCTGGAGACTGCTTATCTCAAGGCTATTCAGAAAAAAAAAGGATTTTTTTTTTCAATTTCAGCATTTCTTCGGTCAGGCCACCGCTTGTCTAAACCAACTTAAGGGGAGCTGTTTCTGAACACATGCACACGCATGGCTTTGTGGACACATTCACGCACTCAACATGCACTCATAGACCCACACGTGTACATGTTTCTGCTCACACACTAACATACCTTTTCACCTTTTGTATTACTTTACCTTCAATTTCAACACAATCACTGTGTGAGTGTAAGAGTATACATTTGCTAGTATTTTATATTTATATCCGTTAATTGTAGCATATATTATTGTCTGTTTCTGCTCTGGCTGTGTGCTGTAGACAGCTAAACATTTAACAGAACATGTCTCAGAACAGAACTTTTTCTTTCTTCAACTGGATAAATGTTCTGCAAAAGGCTGATTGTCTCTAAGTGGACACTGGGGCTGAATGAGATCAAGTGCAGGCAAAATATCATCAACAATTTGTCATTCTGAGCGAACTTACAGCTTCATCTCTCACCTCAATACTAGCCCCGTTCCAATGTCTCATTTGTTAAACGAAAGCATAATTGCTTCATCGTAACGTGTAGTTGAAATCACACGCTGTATTTTGATGTATATCCATGTGTTATATTTGATAGATTTCACTGTGCGGTGAATGGCTGCGGTCAGTAAGGGCCCTCACCCTTTCCCTTGGAGCGTTGACAGTTTTCCTCCTAAAATAATGGGAAGCATGTGTTTAACTGGCTGCAAGAATGTCTAGTGTGTCACAGGACCCACCTGTTGTGCTTTCAATAATGTGAACACCAACCACATGTAACTATTTGGCCGTCACTCTGATACAGATACCCAGAGATGCTTTTCCACTCCTCTTATTCTTTGTTCTGCTTCAGGGGGCCCTGCTACAGCAGCTGGGCCTGTTTGTTTAAAACACATTCAACACCCTTATCGCCGCGGCTAATGTTTAGCTTTTCACACAGCAGCCAACAAAATAACACGTAGATACAGATACAGAGCAGACGTACGCAAGAGCAGTTTGTTTGAAGTACCTCGGCACTTGGTTTGTATTATTAGTAAGCTAAAGTGTGCGCTAACGCCACGCACCGTGCTGGCACTAGCTTGCTAGGTTTTTCATCTTTACCGTAGCCTGTGCCACGGTGTAATTGGCTTCCACCATGGCATGGGCAGTATATTATAACAGTTTCACTATGTTTTCTTTACCCCCTCCTCTCCCCTGCCACCCTCCGCTACATGTAAAATGTGTCCATGGACCATGGAATATATAGTACAAGATGTGATGTCAGATGTTATTGCTGGATATGCATACAAGGAAATGTTGGATTATTTTCCAAAGAATCTGCCACGCAGACAGCATTATGTCACAAAGGCCACATTGTAATAAGTTGGTTTCAGCGTATGTCTCTCTCTCTCTCTCTCTCTCTCTCTCTCTCTCCCTCTCTCTCTCTCTCTCTCTCTCTCTCTCTCTCTCTCTCTCTCTCTCCCTCTCTCTTTCTCTCTCTCCCTCCCTCTCCCCCTCTCTCTCTCCCCTCTCTCTCTCTCCCCTCTCTCTCTCTCTCTCTCTCTCTCTCTCTCTCTCTCTCTCTCTCTCTCTCTCTCTCTCTCTCTCTCTCTCTCTCTCTCTCTCTCTCTCTCTCTCTCTCTCTCTTGTCCCATGCATTTTGTGACCACCTTCTGTGCACCCAGCCCAGGCTACAGCTTTGATTCACGCCCATTTCCTTTCCTTGAACGAGAATCAATGCACAATGGCTCTATAGGATACCATGCATAATGGCATAAAAAACCTCAAGACATATTTATATGTCTGAGCATAGAAGTCACTGAGTGTTCCACTACCGATCCAACATTTCTCCCCAAGGTATTTGCTTTGGCTGAATTACATTATGTGCAAATTCAACGTGGGCATCTTGATAACATTAAAATATTAGGGTTGGAATTTATCAGTTAGCGGCAGTAAGTGGTATTAAAACATTGATTCTAATGGTCTTGGCTGTACTATCACTGGAACATTTTGTCTTAAATTCCAATTATGTGTCCCTGATTGAATGGTGGTGGGGGGTGGGGGATGGGTCGTCCCCCAGTCCCCCTCTTCCAGGTGAGATCTAGGGTTGGTCAGTCTGCCCTGACACCACCAGCCAACCCTCTTGTGCGACGTTCTGAAGAGGGAGGGGGAGAGAGAGAGGGAGGGAGGATGGGAGTCCAATAGAAAACCACACATCTCCAGTTTTGCCACTAATTCAATTTACCAGTGAAATATGCCGGCAGGAGCCCCTTACCTTGTTTGACTTATTTATTGCCTGACGGTGGAGGTATATTGACCTTCTCGTTTCAAAGGCTCTTTATTTCAACCCAGAGAAAAAGAGTGTTAGACTCAATTACACCAGTGATCAGTGACTGAAACACTGCATTTGTTTCCTCTAAAGGGACAAGCCCGACCAGACGCCTGCTCTCAGACCCTTGTCTCTGCCTCTCCCCCCCCCCCCCCCCACCCACTCTCCCAGGCCTGCAGGACAAGGAGGGGGTGTGGGAAATTAGAGGAGAGGGAAATGCTGATGTGTGTGTGTGTGTGTGTGTGTGTGTGTGTGTGTGTCTGTGTGGGGGTGAGGCTCGGGGTGAGTAAGTGGAGAAAGGGGGATGGGGGGGGGGGGGCGCCTACAGTTGCCTGCCATGTCACAGGAGATTTGTGTCCTCCCTTTAAATCATTTCCCTCTTTAGAAGATTAAGAAGGCAGAAATATTCTCAAACCGATAATTTTACCCTCCTCCTAAAAGGACTTGAATGGAATTGGTTGAAAAAACGTCAGGTTTCATAAAAGACAAACGATCTTTGGACCTGTAAATACAAATGCAAACAAAGGCACCGGTTCTAATGTTAATTGTGAAAAACAAACCACAAAGGCCACCGGAGCCAGGGCAGAGCATATGCACCAATCAGCTTCCCATTTACACAATGGCCCTATGTGCGTCTGTTATGTTATTCTGTTTATTTGACCTTTGGTTGTTTCTCAATATGTGAGTCATTGAGCTCAAACAAATGGAGGACTTCTGTTCTTCTGTTTGTCTTGGTCAGGCCATTTAGTACTGTTACTCAAACTAGCATCAGCACAATAGTAGCTGGATTCTGTTGAGCTTTGCTCCACAAGGACATTGCTAAGTTTACACGGGCCACAGAAGTCAGCTCTTGGGGGATTTCAATGTAAATAACATGTATATATATACATACACATCCTATTTCACCCTTACTGAGACAAAAACAAAGACTAGCAATACGTTAGTTTACTTTTAAATTGTATCCTATCCTGTTGTTACGCCGATATAACTGGTATGATCCAGTATCAGCAAGATGAGTTCTACTTTTCAACAACAAATGCCATTTTTTTCTCTATTAAACGACAACAGTAGATAATTTGCAGAGACCAATGTCTTGTTGTAACCTGATCATGTATGGATCAGTTGTTTCCTTTCTGGTTTAATTCACCATGGGATTGATTTTTAGATCCCTACTGCAGGAAACATACAGACGCTATGCAGAGACTGAAAACAGGGAGATCATTTGAATACAGATGCCGCAAGGCCCTGTCACTGGAAACCACTTAGGCAGGAGACTATTGCAGGTTGATTATGTCGCTACAGACAAAGTTGTAGATCTTTTGTACAAGCCACATATATTTGCATTTAAATGCTTATTGTAGGCATCTAAACTGCATAAACACTGATTGTAAATGGCTGGCGGTTGAATTGTCCATGGGAAAAAGAAAGAAACTTCAAATGAGGAAGAAACTGGCATGGAAATGAGGAAATTATTTTCAAACTGTGGAGCTGAAATCAATAAGTCGGAAATGGCAGAGTTTGTTGTACTGGCCACTGTCTTGTGTCTATTGAGTGTGTTGGATGTTCGATTATGCATGAATGTATTTACAACAACTGTATTCATGGTTGGTAATAGAATAAGAGTCATATTTAAATTTAGCATTTATAGTGTTCCTTTGTTTGTTGATACTACAATCATTTTCTTTCTGTGACTTTTTCTTCTTTTTCTAACTGCACACACACATATATATAATTTTTTTTTTCTTTTTAGTGCATTATATGCTACCTACATTTGACTATGTTGTGTATGTAGGCAATTGATATGGTTTGACTTCCCCATTAGCGTTCAATGTTTTTTTTTACTGCCAATGTATGTTTAAACTCTTCCCCTCCTGAAAAGCATATGTGCGTTTCTACACACTTGTGTGTGTGGGCGCACACATGTGTGTTTCAGTGTGTGGCGCTGCTGCTGCCCAACACAGAGTGATGCCCTCGCTGCTCCTGCTCCTCCAGCTCTTTGTCCCCCAGCACTCAGCATGTCGGCCTCCTCAGGAGACCGGCAGCCGGCTCTAGTGTGGCCACACAAAGGCCCTGCCTCCTTTTGAGGTGTTAAAAACATCCATTTATGCATTTCCCTGGACAAAAAAAGCACAGAGCCCATTGGAGTCCGGTGGCAACACAGGCAGACATTGTGGCCACGCTTCTCTGGCACTCATTTCACAGATTCTAAAAAGCAGTATGTGGTGAACAGGATTTGAGAGGCTAAAGTGCCCCGCGAGGACCGGGCGATAAGAGGGAGAAACACCATCACCCAGTAAACTAGAAGATGGCTTCTGTAAAATAAACACATTACCTGGAGTGGAGAGACTAGGCTAGATTCATAAACCCAAACTCAGCGGAACGCACACAAGCGGCCACAGACACAAAGAAAGAAAGAAAGAAAGATAGAAGGAAAGAAAGAAAGAAACAAACAAAGGTAGAAATAACTTAATAGCCTCAATACAATTATTAATACAATCTGATTGAAGGCCAAAATGAAATGGGTTAGGGTCGTGTGATTGTATGATCTTTCATATGATCTTTTTGAGAGAATACTATGTGTGCAAGAAGCAAAGGGAATTGATAGGTCGGTTGTGTGCCTTACCGTTAAGCACCTGAATGGTTACCCACCGTGAAGGAAAACATTCTATTCGCTAGCTCTTTCTCTCCGTCTCCCCCCACCCCTGCCCAGATGCTCAGTAAATGGACTTTTCTTCTTGTTATTTGAGGCAGAGGAAATGACACATAATGTATTTGCAGCATGAAAGCCCTGTTCAGCCCCAGCACCAAGTCAGGCCGTCTCTTGTAACAAAAACGGGGCAGAAAGACGGATGCTCAATTACCCATTTCTTTTCACTTTATCCGACACGATTGCACTTAAGCATTGGCATAGTCAAAATGCCTGTCACTGTTTTTAGTCCCTCTCCAAGAAGATATTTTGACTTTAGTGTCACCTAGTTAGTAATGGCTGACACGGGTGCCAGACACTTTGTGAATTCTCTTGCAGCCGGTCCACTGTAGATTCAGTGTCACGACAAACAGCTTGCTGCAGCGCGAAAATAAACCTCGATACGTTTGTTTGCGGGCGTCCATGTACCTCTGTGCATGTGTACGATATTGTGTGTGCGCATGTGTGCGTGTGTGGAGGTGTGTGTGTGTGTGTGTGTGTGTGTGTGTGTTCAGGGAAGGAGGTTGAAAGATAAAGGGAAATAGAAAAGAGCAAGATGAAAAAGAGAGGAGATGAAGAGAGGCCATGACAGGTAACGGTGTGCAGCAGCGAGGAACAGCTGTTTGCATGTGATTGGCTGCCTTCCAGCACCCAGTAACTTAATTACATGGTGGATTTGAGTAGAAATAAAGCTTGTCTTTCTGACACTGCACTGGAGCCACATGCCTTTGTGTGTGCCTGTGTGTAGTTCAGCACACAGGCAAGCACCCCCAGCCCTGGGTTAATGAGGTTATGATCAGGCTTTGCTTACACAAACACTCTGGTTGCTTCCCCAAAGATGCCCCCACTAAGCAGGCCTACCTTGCCCACCACTAGAGCCTTCCTCGCCTTCAAACAACCAAGACCTCTGCGTCGGTATCTATTCAATCCAAGGCAACTGTCATTTGGTATTTCACAGTTGATGGAATTGCAGGGAGGGATGACTTTGTGGAATTGGCTATTGAATCAGACAATCGCTTGTGTTGAAATGGTGCATTAGACATTTTTCGTGCCAGGATGTTCCACGCTTCCACACCGGGCCCAACCCCACCCCACCCCACCCCACCCCACCCCACCCCACCCCACCCCAACTCCTCCCACAACTGTACCTCCTCCCTCTTTAGCATTTCTTCCCCTGGCGCTCCCTCATATAGCTCCAACTCCCTGCATCCCAAACTACCCCTGCAGCCCAGGTCCCAAGGCTTGGCTATATGTGGCTCCTGCTTCCACAGAGATAACCAGACAGCGGGCAGGTTGGAGGCCAACCTGCTGATGGCCTAGATTACCCCCATTGTCAAAATAACTGCATCGACAAATTTCCTACTTCAGAGTGTTTATGCGAGGGAGAGAGAGAGAGAGAGAGAGAGAGAGAGAGAGAGAGAGAGAGAGAGAGAGAGAGAGAGAGAGAGAGAGAGAGAGAGAGAGAGAGAGAGAGAGAGAGAGAGAGAGAGAGAGAGGAATGGAAAGAGAGAGAGAAGGGGGAATGTGAGAGAGGATATGGAATTGAGAATTGGAGGGTATTTTATAACATGCTCCAGATTTGGACAAATTCCAAATAGTCAAGTTCAAGTACAAGTTTTGGCCTGCTTCGTAGGTATCAAGACAACACATGGCACATATGCATGCATGTGATTGCACATACATTTATCAACACGAAAATAACATCAATCCAACATGTTTGAGAACCCTTGAAATGTTGGAAATAACTAATTAACCCCCATATTAAACCATTAGTGTGAGCAATAGGTCATGTTTCCTCTTTAGGGCACTTTTGATTGTGGGTATGACTACATTGGAGCTTTGATCAGACGATTGATACTGATCCACTGTCATATACTGGTGGAAGACACAACACTCTGTTCAGCAGGGCTAATCAAATGAAGTATACTCCATACTGTCAATGAACACATGCCTTGAATTTGACCCGTCATTTAATTTTAGAGTGCTACTTTGGACATAAGAGCATGCTTATGTCTGGATTTGTGCGTGTGTGTTTACGGGCGTATGTGTTTGTGTGTGTGTTTGGGGGGCGGGGGGGGGGGGGGGGGGGGGGGGGAGCGTTGGTTATCTTGCATTCTTTAATGCCTTAATGTGATTTATAGTCCACATTTTTCTCCCATAATCAATCAACTGCATCACAATGGCTTATTATTTACAAACCACATATTGTCTCAATGTCTATATCTCTAGCAAAAGCAGTAGTTAAATAAATTGGTGAACCACATAAGCACAATTATTTGCTAATATTTGTGTTACGTAGGCATATAATTACATTAAGAAAGGGAAAATATTTGTCTTTCCTGACTCCACGCCTAATTCAGAGCAGGCACTTGCATTACACCCATGGGAACACGGCACTTGTTTGATCTCAATAGAATTGTTGAATCTTTCATTATTTACAATTACATATTCCTATCATCATGGGGTGTATGATTAGACTAATTTAAACAATAAAGCAGTAAGAACATTCTCTACATTTTCTATTCATCTCATTGTTATCAATTAGCATCACATTATACATTCAAAGGCTTGTTGATTGTACCAACTGATAACAAAATGACTCGTTTTTAGCATAATGTAAAAAACACTGTATTCAGCAGGCAGTAATTGTTGAATGCATATCACAGCCACTAATATGAGGTCATAATGAGTGTGTGTGTGTGTGTTGGTGTTGGGTCTTTGATTCAACAACACAACATATGTTTGAATTGAATTGAAATTTAATTCATTCAGCTAGCCCGGTCACTGGGTTCCCTCTCTTCTATTGTCTTTAACAAACCTTGAGGGTACGGCATCAACAATAATCTGCCTTCATCAGTTTTTTCTCTCCAATGCAATGCCATGCTCTGTGTATGCCAAAGTTTTTAGTTTATCTGGTCTTGTTGTCGGTGGCTTTTTGGCGTCAGCCATAGGAAACCCAGTAAAGCAATGTAAATTACTGAGGGTTCAATTAAGCATAACCTTCTAAACCTCTGTCCTCATTTAATTGGCAGTTATGAGGCAGGCTAATTGTATAAATGAGGGGGTAATGATATCTCTATTAATTGTACGAGGAGATAAGATAGGAGATAATGAACACTATTTGCGTCATTCATTTTTTTCTATACTTTGTTTTGCCTCGTACTTTGCTGAATAATTAAATACAAATGTTTGTGTGGTATTTGGGTTGGAAAAGCCTACACCGGAATAGCCCATGCAACCATTCCTCCATGTTTGTTCTTGGTTGCGGGACTTCAAGAGACGTGGCGCAACGAGCAGAGCAAGCCACCAAATAAATCATTAGCCGGGAAAGCGCTGTGGGGAGGGGGGGGGGGGGGGGGGGGGGGGGGGGGACGGACGGACGGACGGACGGACGGACGGACGCAAAATTTAATAAAATAAACCACTTTATATGAAAGATGTTTATGAGCCAAATCCACAGACGCTGGGACAGATTAATGAGGTAGCAGAGACGTGCATTTTAAACAATGTCTAGAACTGAATCCCAGGGGTCAGAGCACTGTGGACCAAAATACAGACCTCAGCAAAGTAGTATAGAATGTTGAAACTGTTGAGACTGTTGAGACTGTTGAGACTGTTCAGAGTGTCTAGATTGTTGAGACTGTTCAGACTTTTGATACGGTTGATACTGTTCAGACTGTTCCGGCTGTGCAGACTGTTTAGAGTGTCTAGACTGTTCAGACTGTTCAGACTGTTCAGACTGTGATCTTCAACAGGCATTCTGCATCTTTTATATTCTCATTATTTAATTCATGATAGATAACTGATTTTCACTTTGTTCTGCTGTTGTTTTTTGTCTTTCATAAAATGTAAGAAATGTTTTGCACCAACTATAATATGTAAATTCACAAAATTAAATGTATTTTATTCTCTCTTTTTGTTGTTACGTTTCAGGTCAATTTCTCAAGTTCCAAGTCAACCAACCAGTGATAACTGGGAGCTGGGGATTGAGTCCTTTAGTTTTTGTAAGTATCAATTTGCCTCTTCAGTTGTTGCTTTTTAGCCACATGTGTCATTCACACCTGGTGTTTTCCATACACATTACACACCTGCACCCAATGAGCTGGACAATTGGATAGTCAGTCACACAATGTATGCACAATTACACAGGAATATGTGTTAGGGTTAGTGACAGAAATCACACCTTTAGCATCAACTGGTACACGTTTCACTTCCTTTCTGAGACCAACACTTGTTATTGTTATTTTGTGCTTTATTATAAATCACTCTAAATTCTAAATAGTTCTGGAGATGGGCCAGAATCTATCTTTGGCGACACTCACAAGCCGTCACTTTGCAGTTCTTTCACAAATGGCAAAAGATAAAGTTCCTTAGAACATATTGCAATCTTTATACAATGCAGGGGTTTTAGCCCAGTGAATATTTTTTCTACCATCTATTCCTTCAACAGCCTTTTCTCTGATGCTGTTCCTATAATATCTTTAATAAAGATCATAGCTGTGGTCATATTAGGCAAACAAAGCCTACAAAGTAAGGTGATATTAATATTCTCTTTAAATGTCAGCTGGGAATATATCAGTAAAAAAGGACCAGGTGATAATAATGCTGTCGATGAGGGGATCTGTCATTTTCTTATCTCTTAAATGTATGACCTTAACATTCTTCAGCTCTCATGAATATTCACCTGTGTGTTCTGTGTGGACTTCCATCGGTGTAGTCTGACAATGTTGCAAAGTTTCCTGTGCTCAATTGATCTTTGGGAACAGTGAGGTAATAGAAAACAAATAAAATAAATCTTTTGTATTTGTGTAGCGGGTCTGTCCGTTAGCCAGGGTGTTCACATCTCGCAGGCTTTTATGACTATAACTCGAGGTCTCTAATCAATGAGGCACACTTATGCCTCAAAAGCACTGTTTTCAACTCAGCAACACACTGCACACCGCGGAGGAGAGAAAGCATGAAACAGAAATGGTCAACAATGGTTCCAAGCGTAGACATGAAACAAACTTATTGAGCTGTGGAGTATGGCTTTTAACTTTTGTTTTTGAACTTCTGTGGTCATGGTGTGTCAGCTGAAAGAATGCATGTCTTTGTTCTGGTCTTTGTTGTCTTGTTTGTGCACTCCTAATGTCTCAGGTCTTTCTTGTTGACTTATTCTTTGCTAAAATCCACCATTTATTTGTATTCGCTCTGATTTTACCATTAGCATTGTATCTGTGTGTGGATAAAAGGCACTTATTTTTCCCTGACATCTTTGGTATAAAATCCCCTTCCTTGTGTTGTCGTTCAACATTGATGTGTGTTAGTTAGAAGAGGCGATGCGGCGTGGGCCCCTTGAGGCCGGCATTCACATTTTATTCCTGCCTAAGCTGACTTCCTCTTCCGAGCACCATCCCTGTCTCCTGTGCAGTTCCATCAGCCAGACCACAGTCAACCATGAATCTAGGTCCTGTGCAACTTTAATCTCTATGATTAATTAATCATAAAATGAGGCAGGGAGTGATTCTGTTTGTGTGCGGTGCACTCGTGGGACATGTTTAATCACTCTTTTGCGATCCCATTTGGAAACACCTGGGGATACGTTGGAGTGTCTGAAAAGGAGAAATGCACGCTTTGTTAGTGTGTGGCATTTGTCTAATAAGCGATGGGACCGCGGCCTCACACAGCAGCTCTGCGCAATGATGGCAAAACCTGACGTGAGCGGTGGAAAGGAACCATTTTGTGAAAATATAAATACTCATTTCTTTACTGCATGATTACAATGGTAACCTTCGGATAATTTATGTGTATTATTTATTAAAACCGTAGTATTTAGTGCAATGACCATTGTAAGTATGAAACAAAGAAACTAATATGTGGTAAGATTTCAGTTGCATGATAAAGCATAATTATTTGAATTAAATCAGGCTACATCTGCTTAGACAAGCCAACAGACAAACACAATAGTCAAATGTTTTAAATATGTGGCCCTAAAGTAAAATAATATAACATGTTCTGTGATGTTTTCAGGTTAGGGACTATATGCTCTGTGGTTTATCAGATTGATTTTCCTTCTTTTAATTTTTTTGGATGGCTTCATGGGCTTTATTTCATTCGCTAGAGAATAAAAACCTAAGATGATCTTGGCTGCTTTCCTGCATCTCAAGGTACACTCTTCGCACTGGAGGACAGCGTTTCACCTACAAGCTATATACGGCAAAAAAAAAACAGCACCAAATAATATGCCATTAATCTTCCTGCTACCCCAGCTGTGGAAAGTAATGCATAACTAAAAGTCCGGTAAAATGAATTAATGATTTCAACCATGAACTTTTCTCCCAAAACGCCATGAATCGTCTTTCAGCTGATAATTCTTTGTGAGCCTGGAGTGTGAAATCCCTGTTGCGTTGAGAGTAGCCAGTTAATTGATTCGCAAATTATTTAAAGTTTGTGGTGCCCAGGGGAGTGCTAGTCTGTAATGATAGCCCGTTTCCACAGAGTTGAATAAACTATTCCCTGGGAAGCCTCTATTCAAATGTGATAATACGCTAACAAGTCTAATCTTAGACTTGAAAACACAATTGTTTGAGATGAGCATTTAAATTCTAGCACTTGACCGCTGCATTTGTATTTGACTTTAAATTTGGAATTTGATCTTATCCGGAATGGTGGAGGAACATTCCGTGTTTCATTCTGATAAATCAGTTATGAATCTAGATTCCTTAGATATCTACATGCCACATGTAATATCACCAGGAAACCTGTCCTGGTAGGTGGGCAACCCATTGTACATGCATACAATTGTATACACATATACAAGTACTGTTCTTTTCCTTCTGATTTATACTTTAGTATTTCAAGTAGTGGTGACCTCGAATCTTCGACGATTCAAATCTTCGATAGGCGCCTCGCCTATAGACAGCTGTGGGAAACCCTGAAGCCAATTGATTATTTTCAAGTGTTTTTTACCACACAAAAGTAAAAAGATTAGACATCATTGAGTTGCATATGTGAAAAAAGATATGATAAAGGATTCGATGATCAGTTGACGATGGGTCTGGCCTAACGAATCAGATTCTACCATGCAAAATCTTAGTCGAGGACACACCTCATTTCCACAAGTGTTGTTTTTTATAGTCAAACAAGGCTGCTGCCAGGTTTTTAGCTGCCAAGTAACTAGCAATATGTCCGTTGTCCGATGCAAATAAAACGTTACTCTGGACATGGCTTCATATTCTAAGGCTATAGTAGAAGCTCAAATGACTTCAAAACAGCATGCAGGATCAAAATCCAGGTTGAAATTACTAGCGCATATGTTCAAGAATGATAGGCGTGTACAGATCTTGCCAGGAAAAATATCAAATCACCTTTTTTTCCCAATGAGTATAATCTCTACAATTATGTATTTATTTAATTATTTGATCAGTTTGGGCGTAATTTTGTACATGCGCTAATTTGCCACCTCTGATGGGCCTTCTGCTTGGAACAGACCCAGTGTCGTACCCAGAGCACCTCATGTTGCTCCTATAGCTAAGTGGGCAGATCTCTGCGCTCCTACCAAGGAGCCTCTAATCTGCAGCCATTAGCCAGCGCTGTCATTCAGACACACAGTGTCCGCCCGATTTACACCAAATGAAATGAAGATAGTTGTTTCTGGTCCCTTGGCTTCCCTCATTGCCATAAACATATGCTCTGTGCCCCGCTTCTTTCCATCTTATTTATGACTTTAATTTGTTGTGTGGGCTGCGCAAGAAATCAAATTTAATCCAATCCTCCCAGGGACCCTGTCATATAATAACATGGTAATTTCTGTGTATCCTTTTGAAAAATGAGGAAATTAATTCTTCCTGACATGTTCTAATTATTCCAGTGTGAACGGTGCCCCCCCCCCCCCCTAAGTGTCAGTTGGCGACGGGTGGCGAGGTGCTAATGCTGACCAGCAGTGCGTTTAATTTGAAACATGAGCAGACACCTTTCAACACACCTTCCTAATGTTGGAGTGGCTCACACAAATTAATTCACTACTTATCTGGCAGCTCTGTTGCTGACATGTGTGTGTGTGTGTGTGTGTGTGTGTGTGTGTGGGGGGGGGGGGGGGGGGGGGGGGGGGGGGTGTGTGTGTGTGTGTGTGTTTGTGCGTACATTACAGTAGGGATATGGGGGAGGGCTGAAGCCTCACTGTTGCCACTAGTTAAGGTGTGTGTGTGTGTGTGTGTGTGTGTGTGTGTGATTGGTGTTGAGGTTGTGGGAGGGATATGGGAATAGCTTGGACAGTATTTTTCCATGGATCTCCCTTTATTCTAATGGTACCTTTCACACGTTTCATGCACCGCTGGGAGCTCCCAGAATCTTATTTAATTACACTGTCATCAGCTAGTCTCTACCACATCACTGGAAATCTGCATAGGGACGCTACAAAGTGGCATGTGTCCCAGGGTGGTGAGCACTTGTTGTGGTACACACCGTACGGCTACAGCCCGTAAAGTGATATATTTAAAATAAATAATAATTTGCTACAAGTACACATTTTTACTTGAATATGCATTTGTCCAGCCACACAACCTAATGGACTACAGGTTTAGATTTCTGTATGAATAAACTCATCATTGACAGCAGCATGTGACACATAAATCCCCATTAATTTGATCAAAGACAATTATCCAATTGTAATTCAGTCGCAGGCACTTTTTTGGTAGACGTGTGTAAGCAAATATTCATTTTATTTGAAAAACAAAGAGGCTCCTGGAAATGATGCAGTTATAGAAAACAACGTTTGCTAATGGTTATTACTTACTTACCACAAAGAGTGACACATAACCATTTACCAAAGAGGAGCCTTGAGTTAATCCTAAATACCATACAGATTCTGATTTGTGAAAGTACAAAATGTGTTCCACTGTAATGAGGATGGGGTTCAAGGAGAAAAACTGAAAAAAGGCGAAATGAACAGAACGACATTGAATGAGCGCGGTGGGGGGGACGGGGGACGGGGGACGGGGGACGGGGGACGGGGGACGGGGGACGGGGGACGGGGGACGGGGGACGGGGGGACGACGACACAATTGTAAGGATTATGGGGCTGCAAGTTGTTGTTTTTATTCTACTGAAATGATTGTGTGTGTCTGTGTGTGTATCTGTGTGTGCATGTGGCATCATTTGTGTATGTGTTGTGTCTGGATCTGAGCACATGTAGGCTCATCGTGGTGTGTGTGGTCATGGTCACGGAGAAGAGAGCAGGCCTTTGTGAGTAGTGGGTGGGTGCCCCCATGACTCATGAGAGTGGAGAGGCGTCAACATGGCCGCCCGGCCTACAGGGATTAAAGTCCTTCTCTCCCCCCTCCTCCACACCCCACAGGGTTAATCACTGCCATCTTGGCTCCATGCAGAGGATACAATTGCTCTCTCCATCATTGTGGAAGAAGTGAGAAACAAAACCACTCGTCAGACCACTGCTGGGGAAGCTCCACAGCTAAAACACACAGGTTGTGAGCCTTGCTTTTCTGCTTTGGAGACTTAATCGCCTGATTGATCCTGTCCATCCATTGCTTTCTCCAGGGCTTGTTGAAATGTAAGAATAAGTGACATTTGGTGTTCCAACTTAGAATAAACACAAGGCTGTGTGTCTTGTCTTGCGATCTGTTCTCTGGGAGAGTGAAGGCACAGATGAATGTCTCATGCCAAGACCCGCATGGCTGCCGCTAGCACATTAAATCAGCAGTCAACCTGACTGGAAGTCCAAAACGTGCACTAGGTTAAGGGGATGCGCTGAGGCAGTGTTAATGGCTAGCTTGTTGTCCATATGGTACAGCTTTAATAAAGCTCATTTGTTGCAGATGGTGAAGAGGGCTTGGTTAGGCAGAGCGAGCGCTTTCTTGGCAGAGGCACGTTCTTCGCAAAGGGCTGCCGTGCTGTTCTGACCAATCCTGGGCCAGCTCTGTGTCTTTTAACATTGATGTCTCTCCTCCTTCACCAAAAACACTGCCCTTGGATTGTGGCCTGGTCTTAATTTAAAATCCCATGCTTGCCTTTTTTTTTATTTTTTTTTATTTTTTAGATGCGTACAGAAGAGCAACTACAATGCGGCTCAGTCACATTTTCCTGAGTTTGGTCTCCAAACCGCACCTCTGCTTCCATAGGCTAACTTCAGTTGTCTCCATGACCACAAGACAGCAGGTCCAGCTGAGGAAACACTGGCACAGAAAAAAATAGAAAGAAAAAAGAAAGAGCGAGAGACGTAAATGGCAGGTATAAGAAGGACTGATAGAGAGGTTTCAGAACATAAACAAAGATCAAAATAGAGACTGACTCACTTCCTTTCCTTAAACTGGTGTACTTCTGTGATTCTACCAAATCCTTTGGGTGTCTTCTAGTGTTTTTGTCCCCCTCGTTACCATGCAACGCTGGAGGTTCTGCATCAAATGCCATCATGTAATTAGTTATCATCAGGCCAAACCCGTAGACATTCCATTTATTTTTATTTGTTTTATCTGCACACATCGATGTGTGCTTCTGCATTTCTTCTGCGGGTTCCGTGTGTGTGTGCGTATCTGCCTGCCGTGGTGTTTGTGTATGCTTTTCACACTTGGAGAATGGAGGCACCATTCTTTATCTGCCAGGCATTATGCCGTGCGCTGTTTGACGGTTGTTTTCACACGTTGTCACCGGCCCTGTGCTGCGCTGTGCTGTGCTGGTGCTGATGGCGTTCTGTGCACTGGGCTCTGCTAAGTGGCGGGCGGGGGAGAGCCCTGTGGCCGGGCGCCTCGGCTCCCCCCCCCCCCCCCCCCCCCCCCCCCCCCCCCCCCCCCCCCCCCCCCCCCCCCTGCCCCCTCGCCACTCCCTCGCCACTCCTGCTGCCTCCCCCCCCCCCCCCCCCCCCCCCCCCCAACCCCACCCCCCCCCCCCCCCCCCCCCCCCAAGACACTTTATTGTGAGAAAAGTCTCAGGCGAGCCCTCTGGGCCCTGTGGTTCCATTGCCTGACTAAACGCGGGCCAGTCTGAAAGACACAGTGTCCTTGGGCCGGCCTCATTCTATTCATTCTCTTGCGGGCTTTGTCTCAAGAGCCAGTAGAGAACACACAGAAAATGCCAAATTGCTCATGTCACCCGAATGAAAGGTGTTCAGGAAGGACTCCATTGTCGCATGATGTCATCTTGGGTTTTATTCATTCAAGAGAATGATCCAGCAACTGTTTTTTTTCTCTTCCTATAGCATTGCAAATTGTACAAATAGATACATTTTGTTACACTTGTGGTTTCTGTAAGTGCTTTCTACAACAAATTATGAAATGTTCAATAGATATCAAAGATAAAAAAATATACAATTAGATACAATTGTCTCCCATTTCACTGTAATTTAGTGTTGATAAAATTTCCCAGAAACCGCTACTATTGACCATAATCAAAACACGTCTCAGGCTAGTTTGTGAAGCCATACTTCATCACTTTGAAACACTGAAGATGGTAGCGGAAGAGCAGCACCAAATCAATGTCTAGCCCATCTTTAACAACATAAGTGCATATATCTACAGACTAATAACAGGCTAATGGAAACCTGTTGGAAATCATTTTTACCCATGTGCCTCCACTAACATAAATTGAGGGTGAGGCTTCTGAACGACCCCTACAAGCGATGACATCATGACCATATCCCTCTGCCTGATTGGCCCTCCCTGTCCCAGCTCGAGTCCCTTGTGGCTAGGCTCCCAGAAGCCACATTTCCCTTGCCACACATGGGCTGCAGCTGGACCACCGTAGGACCTAATCTGAGCAGACTAGAGCCGCTGCTCTGGCATCTGTGGCCACAAACATACAGATATTGTTGTGGACTGCGCTGGAGGAAGGCTATATGGAGATCAGTAGAAAGAGTTTATTTAATGCAGACATATCATTAACCTTTCAATGCAAACCAATGTTGTATGCAAATCCACTCTCTGGATGGGGAGAGGTATAATTAATGATGTCAGTTTCATAAAAAAATAAATAAAAAGGAAAGATGCTGTTCTAGCGCGCTGGTACTGCTTTAATTAGAGACAAACTCGAGTGTATATTCTACATTTCTCTCGTACTTACTTTTATTGCTCTCTTACTTCCATGCTTTTCCATCTTAGCCTCTTCTTTCTCTCTCTCCTTCTGACCGTGTCACCGTAGTTTAAACGGTTATTCTGTGTATCTCTCCCGCAGCAGAACCCCACGCGCTGACATGGAGGGCTTTCTTCGTAGCAGCTTTTTACTGAGGTTAGTTTCCTTTCTGTTGTCCCCTATCGGCTCAAGGGTCAGGTAGGACAGGGGATGGAACCACAGGTCCGGTTACCTACAGTAGCCGACACCCATAGTTTATTCAGAGCTTCTGCTGTGTTTGTGTGTGTGTGTGTGTGCGCGCGTGTGTGTGTGTTTGTACCTGGAGGCATGTGAGTGTATGCATGCACATGCGTGTGTATGTTTGTTTCTGTGTGTGTGTGCGTGTGGAGTGTGTGTGCATCTGTGTGTGTGTGTGTGTGTGTGTGTGTGTGTATTTGTGTTGTGTGTGCATGCGTGCATGTGTGTCGTTGAGATGGGAGTGAAGGTGATTCTACCTTGTATGTATGTTATAAGCAGCATGCTTTCACTCCTATAGTCAGCTTCAGAGTGCAGCTTGGCTTACTCCTAGCTCAGATTGAGGCTTATATTTCACGTTTGCTTCTGCTCTCCACACTGCTTTGACCAATATCTTGCTTCTTCTGCGTCTCGTCCCTGCATGGCTTTGTCTAACATATACTTCCCTGTCTGCTCTGGACGACTGACTATCTACATGGGGGAGTGTGGGGGGTTAAGGGCGTGGCCGGGGTACCAGCCTTGTGATGTGGGCTCTTAATTCCTCTTGTGCTGTGTTTGTATTAAAACCTACCACAGAGATTACCATTTTTGTGTTGTCTTTACCCCATACCCAGTGATTCTAATTAAGAATGTGTCCTGTCACAAAAAGAGGAAGTCAATATGAGCGTATTTACAATTGGTGTGTCTGTGTGTGTGTGTGTGTGTGTGTGTGTGTGTGTGTGTGTGTGTGCTGGGGAGCCACCTTCCCGGCTCCAGCATCGCTCCCTAATTAGGCCTTGCTCATTAGAAGCCACCGCAGCAGCATCTGCCTTTCAAAGCTGTTGTCAGCCAAACTTTACTAAAGCTAATGAATCTGCTTTGATTTCTTTTTCAAAAGGTCACTTATTTGATTAAATTAACCAGTTGTTGTTTCTTCCCCTCTGAACTGTTGGGGGCATTTTAATAAGAAAAGACAGTTTAAGTCAAATACTTAAAAAAATGAAAGGCCCCCAATCAGAAAATAGCCTGTTGCATCATCTTAATAGCACGTTGCATAAGGTAATTTAATGGAATCAAAAATAGAACAAAACTAAATAGAACGTGACTGTAACATTGGCAAGTTTCAATGAATGATCCATGTACCATTTTGGGTAAGCAAAGGCATGTTACATGACAATTATGTTTTAAAATAAATCTCCATATATGTAGCATATAACCCTGC
Organism: Lota lota; assembly: GCA_026745465.1. Classification (NCBI taxonomy): domain Eukaryota; kingdom Metazoa; phylum Chordata; class Actinopteri; order Gadiformes; family Lotidae; genus Lota; species Lota lota. Next base: position 12,401,704 of record JACYXH010000659.1, on the reverse strand, counting down.
TTCATTAGTCGAGCATTGTAACATACCTAATATGATTTTTCTTGATTAAAGCAGTCCTATATTGGGTACTCCATTGAAAAACCTGTACCTGTATTTACAAACGCTACTTAGGATTGTCTTAGGAGTGAATTATAACAGCAGCATAGAATGTCACCATTACATTTTTTCTTGCGTATTCTTGCAAGACAAGAAAAGATAAACCAAGAGACAACCTAAAATATCCATCATTACAACAGGCAACACAGTGATGACTCTGAGTTAAGACAGTTCCTAATTCACATCCTTCTGTCAATGTCTGTTTCAATGCAACGAGTGACAGCTGAATGATCTCCAGTCGCACTGAGTGCTGATTGGAGGAGGGTCATCTTAACAATCAGGGGAAGATTAAAGGCAGGCTTTACTTTAGGATTAGCCCTTTTTTTTACTTGGTTTAGTCTTGTGTTCTTTAGGGAGGGCATGGTGAAGATAAGGTGGTGGTGGGGGTGGGGAGACATGTGGGGTTAAAAGGAGAGACAGTAGCAACAAGATGTTGATACATGGGTGATGGATGGATAGGGGAAGTAGACATATTGGCAGAAGAACAAGAAGAGAAAAAGAAGTTGAATTGGGTCAATGGGAGCTATTTTAGTGTCATTGCAGCGACCTTTGACAGGAAGTCAAGCTTGTGGTTTAATTGTTACATGTATTTTTGTGTAGCTCTCAGCTCTCATGTTATCATGTTAATCCAGAATGAGCATCATGGTGTTCAGCTAACGGGACTTAAACTGAAACTTGTTCTACTCCCATGAGCAGATGTCTATAGGAACAGACTGGGCAGACCCACATTATTCTAATAAGGCAGCCGTTATGGTTTTGAGTCACACACACACACACACACACACACACACACACACACACACACACACACACACACACACACACTATGTTGGCAAGTTGGAGAAGTGATACTCTCAAAGTTTAGAAAAATGCGAATAATTTCAAGTGACTCAGGTCATAGTCATTGTGAAAAAGACATCAAGCTCCTCAGAGGGAGAATGAAACAGGTGGGCTCATTATTTACGTACTGAATCATGACATGAAGTGACTGAGCTGTTTGTGACTTCCAGTTCATGACAAGCAATATATTCCTAACTGTAACAGAGTGTTTTCTGAATTCTAAAGTAGGCACAATGTCTTTCAGTAGAGCCTTTATACAAATATGCTCACTTCAAACTGTTTTGTCTTATAATTATTAGCGTATAGTTTGCATTCAACAGGAATGTAGAGGGTGACTAAAAGACAAACTGATTAGAGAGAGAGAGAGAGAGGGGGAAGAGAGGTAGAGAGAGGGGAGAGAGAGATGGGAAGGGAGAGAGAGGGAGAGAGAGGGAGAGAGAGGGGGGAGAGATGTCTAGCAGTGTCTGTCTAATCCCAGTGGACAGCACCTCCTCCTACATCGCTGCCATTATTTGACGTAATGAAAGGAGAAAGTGTGCAACATTGAGATTGTTAATTAATTTAGCCTAACAAGATGAAGATAAATGAAACCCACTGAAGGTTGACTAGGCTAAGGGGCCCACTTAGCATCCCCCCTCCCATGCTATGCTCTTCTATCACCTTACAATAGCACACAGTTCATAGGTACAGCGCCATATGTAGACAACCCCACTGCACCAGGTTTAGACCAGGAACCTTCTCCTCTTTAGCATTCTACTTTATTCCACCAGTTGTCAGTAAATTCTATTCTGGATGGGATTGTTCACGTCCTGGGCTTCATGGCTAATGCAATAACCTTCATTCCATGGATATTCTGTAATCTAATCAAATCGCCCTGACATCTTAGATAAAGCTCAGTTCTCGAACAGAAACATCCAAATTTGGATCTAATGTATTGATGGCAGCAGCGTTATAACAGAAAATAAATGAATATATTCTCTATGGAAGCAATGGTTGTGTTCTGTCGAACGATTAAAAACAATCAAAGGCACACATACATTCACCTTGTAATGTGCTAAATGTAACTGGGGATAGATGAAGGTTATTTAAATGTCTTCTTTCTGCAGCAACTCTGTGGCCCCTTCACATGAGCCTGTGTGACTCCCAGCCTTTCAGCATATAAAAGACTCCTCTCTAATGCGGCTTGGGGGCTATTTAAGCGGCAAGAGAGACAAAGGAGGAGAAAGCACATTTTTCTCAAAAGCCAGACAGTTGTCTTCATCTGCAGTCCTTTTCAAACAAATCAGTAGTCTGTCAGGGCTCTTCTGCAGCGGATGATTTTGTGCAAGGTCTTCATGGCAATACAGAGCAATCATTATGGCATCCATTCTTTGCTCCCTTAGTTCTCAAGTCACTAACAATGGGTTGTTGATTGTATGGAAAACACCAGAACAATTATGCCCTCTGTTTTGGTGGCAGGGCAGGCATTTTAAAGTGTGATCCTCAATAATGGGCTCATTATTGTTATTCTTGGAGCAGGCCTCAAGAGAAAATACATGGTTGCCCGCAGTACGTCATTATTTCACAAATTTCGATTTCTTCATCATGTTGTCTTTTGGCAAATAAAATAATAGCTCATTCAAAGTGAGTTACAGCAGTTGCTGCGACTTAAAAGGTAGCACTTGATAGACCAATAATATGAAGAAAAGTGGTAAATAGAGGGGTTAGAGCTGTTACCGTAGTAACTCCAACTTCCATCTGCAAGGGAACAATGAGCTTGTGTTCTTCCACCACCTAGGCTTGAAAAAATGGACGGCAAGAAAAGAGAGTGCTCTGAAAGGACAAGACCCTTTCTTAACAACAAAGTGGGATCCAGTCCTAATAGGCTCTTTGGTACGGAGTTGTTAGGCGAGATCACTGGGGGATAGTGGAGAGAAAAAAGTCAACGTGTAATCCAAGGACAGTAAAGGTCAACCATGTTTTTTTCCCCCTTTTTCGTTTGTTTGTGCCTCCATTTGTCTGCTTCAAACACAAAACCTGTGGTTCAGCCATTTTAGACGTACCGAGGGGAAAAAGCACAGCCAGGGCAACATACTTGCTCCTCTGCTAGCTAAATAAACAGAGGTTTGGAAGGAGAATAACCTGCCAATTAGGAGCCGCTCAAAGCTGCTTAGACTGCCTCTTGCTTCTGTTCTACTGAGACACGAGCGTAAACACACTGCCATTGGCTTCTGTCAAGATACACGGGAAGATAAAACTAGGCCTTGCCTTTTAATCTTCATAGTATATTTGCAGTTATTTCACATGCATTTCAATGAAATACTGCATCAAACAAGATACTTTTGATGAGATTTCTTTTGCACCTTTTTGCCATAAAGGCTAAAAAGACTAGTTCATAGCCCCATTCAGTTGGTTTTGACACCAACAAGATGAAACATCATGGTGTACCTACATTTAGGTCATGTTTAAACTCTTAGGCTCTGCCTGAGAGGCTTCGCAGAGCTACAATGATCTATGGCAATGCGCTGTTTCTCTTTTGATTTTATGTCCCTTATTACAGCAGCAATATGTCTGTTCACATTAAGTTAAGTTATGGGCCAGGCCAGCGGAACAGCAGCACAGGTTAATGAATGTGGCATTACTAATTAATAGTTACAGACGGCTGAATATGAATCCTGTGATGGGTATAGATAGCAGAGATAAGGTGAGAAGAAGAGAATGGATCAGACTCAGTGTGAGTCTAGGACGAGTCTAGGATGATGTGAAAAAGTGTGTGGTTCTAAGACTGTATCAGGAAAAAAGAAAAGGTCTTTATAACTTTTTGGTGCAGTTTGTTTAACAGAATTATTTTGTAGTACCGATTTTGTTTGGTATATGTAATATACCGAAGAACAGTGGTTTTGCTTGGTTATACTTGTGGCAAACTTATGACACCCTCTTGGCAAAAAAATATATTTCACCCACCTCTTAAAACAGTAGCTTCAACGCAGCTGCTGTTTTAAGAGGTGGGTGAAATATCTTTTTTTGTAACATAGTATGCCGAAGCAAAAGAGCCGCTGGCAGGTTAGAGAGCAATAGCTTAATAACTTAGTGTGATACAGTCTCTCCAGCACCTGAGTTTACAGTGAACCCATCTAGTTAGTAACGAGGGCTCCTCATCTCTGAGCTAGGAAACGTTAAATGTATCATAGATTGTCAGAATCCTAAAGTAAGGGGATATCATTGTCAACGACATCAATGACATGTTGTTTAAATACATTGACGACAATCACAGATTTGAACAGCAACGTAGTGCTACCACTTTTGCGGATCTTCTAAGCATGTTGATGTCATGAAACACATTTAGCATTTCCTCATGTTTCTATCCGATTGGCCATGGTTTTTCTCCATATGTAGAGTTTTGCCTCTCTATCTCTTTCAATGGCGTGCCTCCCCTCAACACTCGTTGAGGGGACATGATTTCCCCAAGAGCTAAGCCTTTCAATTTACAATTCAATTATCATGTTAGCATTGTGATTAGACTTCTGTCTTCAAGGAATCAGACCTCGATGCTCTTCTCTATTACTCTCTTCCCCCTGCAATCACATCCCATCTGATGAATTGTGCACATAATTACGGAAGTTATTGGATATGCAGATCGGTGCTTACTCTGGGTGTGTGAGTCTTAACAAATTAACTCTAACTGTATCAAACAAGCACCCCTGATAAAGAGCCAGCCCGATAATGAGAGGGGCAATGTATGCTCTCACTCAGGGATAACAGACACCGCAATGGCTGAGACTCAATTAAAACACGATAACTACACACTGCACTATAATCTGTGTTTGTGCTCTGTGTATGTGTGTATGTGCATGTGTAGTGTGGCTGAGACATAATTCTCCTTAACCTCTCCTTAGCTTGTGCACAGAACTCAGTCCAGTGTGTGGTGTTTGAAGGGTGAATGTGTGTGTGTGTGTGTGTGTGTGTGCATGTGTGCATGTGTGTGTATGTGTGTGTGCATGTGCATGTGATTATGTGTGTGTGTGTGTGTGTGTGTGTGTGTGTGTGAGGGTTTGGCAATGGGCACAGCCAGCTCCACCATAGCAACCAGAACCGGGCAGTCCCTGCTGGTTGACAAACTGGCCGATGCGCAGGGTGTTTATGAATCATTCAACATGAGGTATTTCCCCCCATGTTACCCTATGTTGCTACCATAGTCTCACACCCTGTCCCATGATGCAATCCCTCAGAGGGCTTCATGGAAGGAGACCGAAGCTCTTCGCAGGCACGCCCACTGTGAGAGCGATGTGGGAAATTCTGAATGTTTTTGAGTGGCAGCATTTGGAGAGCATTCTGAAAAGTTATTTTCGAGTGCCAGGGGAAAATGGTACATCAAGGCCAATTAAATAATACAATGTATGGCGTGTTGCTTTTACTCACTGACTTGAAATGCAGGAAATTGGATTTGTTCGCTATTCCTTGACATGTACACCTGGAGGGCTTTACCTGCGGCCATCATTAGCTCTTTGTTTACATCGTTTGTATTTACTGCCTTGGACGTGTAGAGGGTATTTTTGGCAGAATTTGGTTCAGTCCGAGACACAATTGAGAATGGAGGGAAAAGGAAGAAGGGAGTTGTATATTTAGTGAACTGATGCAGTTGCCATTTATAGCCGATATCCCGGCGTGGTTCTGGGCTGCCACTCTGCTGCGCCAAGCACGGAGGTTATTGACTGTCCAAACCCCTCAGCCCCCGCACATCCCCTCCCTTCCCCCAGCCTGCACGCACACACCCTCACTGACAACACACAAACACACGCACATATATAGAGCCAACTGCCGAAAACCAGGGGAGTTTATTGTAGTTTGTTTGATATAGCACCACATTGAAATGAATCCTTGAATTGCAGTCATATGTAATTGCACTCAGCATAAGAGCAGCATGAGATCTTTTTTTACGTTCGGTTTCCCTGTTTTCCCATGTGTTTTGGATTGCATCATCTAAATAAGCTCGGATTACGGTTACAGCTAGCCCGTGTTCAGTCTATAAACATCTAGGGTGTAGAGTTTGGTAATTGAAACACTGTTTTTATTTATGAACTTGTATTCTAGCTGCTAGATTCCAATGCGTTGACTTGCTTGTAAATTATATTGAGACAAAAGCAACAGTAACGTCATGGTTTATGTACCATCCAGTTGAAGCTTGTTTTCATGGGAAGGAGACCTCTGTCTGTTGTGGACCGAGGCAGAGTGACGCGTGTGTGATCCCTGCCGTGTTTGACCAGTGTAGTTAACGGCATCACGGCACTGTTTGACATGTTGCCCCGTGGCTACTGTACCCTGTATGTGATCAGGGTTAATAGCATTGTGTATGTTTATTCCCATGGTTGGCTCGACAGCAGGCCGAGGAGTTAGTCTAAACTTGTGCAATGGGTTTCCTGATGAGATCACTCTGGAGCGCCGGGACTTGCATCTAAGCATCGATATATATAAAAAAAAAAAAAAAAAAAAAAAAAAAACAGGTGCTGCACTGCACTCGCTGTATGTTCATAAAGACCCGGTTGAGTTTGTCGGCCGTAATGGCGTTTGATGTTTGACCAATGAGTCTTGGTCTGTGGTACTCAGTCACTCACACTACTTTAAATCAAGAGTCCCAGCTATTGTTTGGGGTGTGTTGTTGGTTAGACGGTGGCCTGGCTGTGAAACGCCACATCTGCTCCCTCCAGCTCTCCAGGAGTTCACATGTTGTCCAGCCAGGGAGGACAGTGCAGAAAAGGGGGCTGAAGTCCAAGCAACGGGGGGTGGGGGGGGGGGGGGGGGGGGGGGGGGGGGGGGGGGGGCACTCTCATGTCGCTGAGCCACAATCCCTATCCTGCAAATATTTGTCTGGCCTTCACTCGCTATTTGTCTTCTTGTTCTGTTTTTCTTTGTTCAGTTAAAATGTGTTTAAGGCAGACAGATGAAGAGTTTCCAGCGCACTGTTTGTGTTGCACAATGCCTGTACATGAGTGTTTGGGAGGCCCCTTGGGGTTGCATCTGTTTTGACACGTAAATATAAGGATGTGTTTGTACATATTTAAGCAGTTTTTCAATACACGGCTCATTTCAAAGGTTTTGTGCACACAGGAATATCATATTTATGAAAGATATTAACACTGCGATTCCTAGGCATAAACCATTGTAACTCTATGACATTTAATGTCTGATTTAAAAGGGAAAGTATTTGTTTAATACTTTTTGATGGGCGCCATTATTCAACCGAAAAAAGGATTGTCATAAATGTTATTTTGGGATAGAATGGGTCTCTTTGTGCGAAGGAGGCCCTGGTTGATATATAGGAGTAGTTTGAGATGACCAGATTATTTCCTGGTGGTTCCAGGGAGCGAGGTGCGCGGTAGCGTAGTGCCGTGCTGGGCTGAGGCTGAACGTAATGACTGTGGTGCAGAAAACCACAACAGAGCCGGTCATAGGCTGCCTGGGAACCAGAGACCCCTGGCCCCAAGCCAGACACAGACACAAACCTGGCCGCACACTCCTGTTCCTTCTTTCTTTTGTTCTTTCTTTTCTTTCTTTTGTTCTTTCATTTTATTTTCCTTTATTTCGTTCTTTCTTTGTTTTTGTTTCTAAACAAAGCAATTTAGTTCGTGATTTCACTGCAAGATGCTGTCATAGACAAATGTATTTGAAAGCAGATGGTAAACACATGATGGATACACACGTTGAGGTGAAACGGTATTTGTAAATATGAGCTAATCCACACAACCACATTTAGAGGGACGACATACAACAGGACAATGAAAACATCATCACAGTTCTTACAGGGGAATACAAACTGTCGTCTGGTAACAACCACTGCCCATTTTTGTTTGGACAACAGTTTCTAGTAGGTGTAAACTGACGGTTAGACTTTTATTTTGACGGACAGGCGTTGCTATCTTTTTCATTTTTTTCAGGAAGGAATCGTCAGACTGCGGAAGGGATCTGAAACAGAGCCTGAGTGGTTGGACACATGGTTAGCAATAGACTGCTTAGACATTTTCTGTTACAGTCAGCGTCTAATCCACTACAGTGCCTGCTCTCCTGGAGTGGAAATACAGCACTTTTTCCCCTTTCAACCATGTCTGTCAGCTCTGAGTTTTATTAGGGCTATGTTTCACATTCATTTACACTGGGCTCTCTCATTGCCGTGCTGTGAATGAAACCATCTTAGCATTGCTAAAACAGCAGCTTGTACATGTCTTCTGCGAACCAAATTTCAGGGCAATTACTCAGATCAATGGCACGGTTTTCTGGTTCTGCTCTCGTTTTTTTCTCGTTTTTCTTTTGCCTCAGTCTCTCTCTTTTTGTATCAGCTGTCAATCAGCCAGGCCAACTTTTAACCACCTCCAAACAGAGCTGGGTGCCAGCCATTCATTTGGTCTTTCACTTTTGCTCTCCCCTTACATTCAACCTGTCACAGCGATACACACTGTTGACCATGCTTTCTATTCAACAGTGGGCAAATGAATTGGTTTCAGTGGTTTAAATCAGCAATCAATGTCAGTTCCCCAACATAATAAGGCTTAATCATAAATCTTTGAGGTGTGGTCCATCTGACCCCTATTCATCATAGCTCTGGTAGATGGCCTCATCTGGGTGGAGCAAATTAACTACCCCTTTCTGATTTTCCGATTGATGTGTCGAGTGAAATGTGGCTGCTCTCTTTCCCCTCTAATTTTCCCCTGCTCTTTCTCCTCAACACACACTGGCCCAAACAACAAGCAAAGGACATTTTTATTTATTTGTATTTTAAGGAAACACAAAGACTACATTTAAAAAAGAAATCCCCAAAACAAATTCCACACACACAAGTGTGTAATTTCTAAAGTAAGAATTGCATGTCTGTGTCTGAACGGCAAATATGTGTAGAATAATAAGTATTTTTGGCATCTTTCTTTGTCATGTTTTTCACTCAAAACATATGTTTGTACAATGTGAGTTTTCGTGAATGAATGGTGAAAAATGATAACTTAAGAATTTGGATCAGGGGATGGTGCCTGCTCAGTCCTTTTATTACAATAGAGCAGCTAAAACGACGACAATTTGAAGGTAATAATTTCCCTATATCTACGAGCAAGAACAAAATGGCCTTTCTCTGTCATCAGATGCTACAGCTTTCCCCATTTGATTATTGCATGGCTATGGAAGTTCTTCTACACCCTGACAAAGAAAGCCAGTAGGACTGCACCGGAGAGAGCGGTGCCACTGTGTGTCCACATTCCAGATGTCACGCATGGCCGTTGTAACAACCCTGTGTACTTTAGGGCGCGCAAGCTGCCAATAATGACCTCATGATGCCCAGGCCAAAGACTGAGAGCCGTGAGTCTCCTGCCATGCAAACACAATAAGCCCCCTCCCCTCGAGACCCATTCACTGTCACCAATGCTCTCTGCTTTTCCTGCTCTCTGCAAGATTATCTTCCATAATTAGCCATTGTTCTTGATTATTTGGCCCCAAATGTATGATTTTGTTTTTTTTCCAGGGCACTCAATGTCTTCCTTTTTAACTTGTGCTTCCCTTTCAGGCTTCTGTATGTCCTTTGCATGCATTATGCATCTCTGTAGAAACTTCTGCTGTGTCTCCTATTTATTTTTGGCAGCCTCGGCCTACGCCACAGTTCTGTGATAGATGTTAACACTTTTTTGTTGAACTGAAACTCTTTGCCGTAAACGCTCAAGTGCACTCAAGTTATCTTTATAAATGACAGAATGGACCTTGCCTGAATAGAGCTTTGTTAGCCATGTTCCAAAAGGGGGGCCCCCTCTATATTTCATCTGTCACTGTTGCTTTTTTTCTTTTCATTCAACAATGCTCGATTGTTTCCATGAAAAAAAAAAGGAAAGAAAATCAGGTTCAACGGACAGGAGAATTCTGCATTATTAGGTTCCTTCCAAATTCCAAGCCCTGTTTTTCTTCCCCTGTGCTCACAAAGGGCTCATAACTTACTGTCAACCAGAAGGCCAGCCACAAAGCTTCTCCGTTGCTAAACAAATTATTTGTGTTGCTCAATGGCTTGTCTCGTTGCAATGTTTGCCTAATTGCCAAAACAGCAGCTGAACTTGATCGCCATCCCCTAGAAGTTCTAGGGAGCGCGTGTCAGTTAGAGAAAAATGAAGAGAAGGTAAAAATAAAAGTTGGGGTATAACTTCTTGTTTTGCAACATCTCTTCTCCTCAGGGGAGTTGGGCAGCCTTGCAGTATAAGAGCGAAGCTTAAGTTGAACTGAGTCTAGACCTGTTGCTGTCTTGGGACCTCTGTTTTCTTTCACGAATCAGCAAGCGCAACGTGAAAAGTCAGCCTGAAAAGTCAGACTGAAAAGTCAACGTGTGAGAGCAGTTTTGTGAGTGTCTGTGTGTGTGTGTGTGTGTGTGTGTGTGTGTGTGCGTGCGTGCGTGCCTCTGGCTCAAGTGGAGGTGTGTTTCTGCATGGGTGCAGAGAAGGAGGAAAGGGAGCAAGAGGAGGCTGTAAGAGAGACAGATACTGTACACACAATGACACCTGCATCCATCTCTGCCTGGCATGGCGAGGCGACACCAGGCTGTCACACTACAGTGTAATTTACAGTCGCCGCGAGGCAGCGTTTGTCGTGTGTGCAGGAAGTCCACGCATTTATAGCCGCTGCTTTGTCGCCACATCGCTGTGGACGGGCCGCTTGTGCACTCTGCGAGCAGAGCTTCGAGTGTTCAGAGGTATGCGCCAAACCGCCGTACGAAACCGCTGGCGAGGGCCACGAGTACGAATGTTTTTTTTGTTCCCGCCAGCTCACGCAGTTCACACACGGCGACTATAAATTAGGCTTCATGCAGCTGCACGAGTGTTACACGAGAGATGTGAAGAAGTTCCTCTAGAAGAATAGTATCACAAATTATTCACCCTGCAAAGCAATTATCAAGGGCCTGCTCAATATGTAAAGTGTGCACCTCAGACGGCTTGCATAATTAGTCCTGGGTGGGGGGAGGGGGTATTAACGTGGGTAATTGGGGTGGATAGAGAACATGGGGTGGATAGAGACTGAGCAGTGGGTGACATCCAGGTATTCATTGAATTGACTTTTTGTGGAGGTAAGGTCAACAATGATGGAAAAACAGTCCAGCGACATCCATTAAAACGAGGGTACCTTGTCAGAGCCCTTGGTATGTTGTGCCGTTTTGGATTTCCTATTTATGTATGGGGAGCTGAGAGATGAATAGAGAGACACAAATATGAACAGAGGGAGCATGAGAGAGAGAGAGAGACAGCATTAAAAGACAGAGTAACCCCCTGAGATATAGTCTGTGATACAAGCGTATTAGGTATCCAGAAACGTGGCACAGCGTGGCACGGCGTCACAATGGAGGGTGATAATTTAATTGTGCTAAATGGTGAATAGCATGTCAATTCCCGTCCAGCTGGGAGCTGTCAGGTAGTAATATCTCATTATGGCAGGTGAAGAACCCAGAGGAACCCTACCATGGCACCTGTTAGAACAGGAGGAACCCCTGAGGAGAAATACACAGTCGCTTCTGCTCTCTCTCTCTCTCTCTTCCTCTCTCTCTCTCTCTCTCTCTCTCTCTCTCTCTCTCTCTCTCTCTCTCTCTCTCACACACACACACACACACACAGACACACACACAGATGCAGCCATTTGAGCAAATGCACACACCCAAAGCAGAGACGATAAAACACCATCTTTATGATATTTCTATCAAATGTAGATCCTTACTGATTATTTGCACTAATAACATATATTATAATATATATGTATATATATATGTATATATATATATTCCTTTTAGTTATTTTAACAGCATCTCAGGGTGTTATTACAGCCACATATATCTGTGTAAAATGTATATTATGAAAATGGAATAGTTTAGAGATATTAACACATATTGACAGTACATATACATATTGTTTGGTGGATAAGTGTATGCATCGGTGCAAGCCACTGACGGGCTTGGGAACGCTTGTCTTTGCGATGGCCAACATGTTATTTCTATCCGTTATTGAATTAGGCTTAAGTCCTCTTGATTGGGCTGAGCACATGTGGGAAGGTGTCTAAAATGCTCCCCTTGTAGGGACATAGGATCATAGCACAGAGGGGAGAGGTCTTGGGAATCACACACACAGACACACACACACATATACACACGCACACACACACACACATACACAGACAAGCGGGCGGGAAGGGGGAGGAGTCCAGCGTCGGGGTGGGGGTGATGACGCGCGGCTGGCCGATCACCATTGTATATAAAAGGTTACCCGTGCGAGGGAGGCAGGGGAAGGAGGGGGGGGGGGGGGGGGGGGGGGCCCGGGCTGGAGTCAGGGGGTCTTTACGACGCAAGAAGGAAAGAGGATAGCGGCAGACACTCGGCCTGGTGGTCATAAGACCTCTCTGCGGACGAGCCGTCCACAACACTGCTCACCAATTAAACAGAGGTAGTTGCGTGATGTTGAAACACGATCGTCTGGAACAATTCATGACTCAAAGCATTCCAGGCCACATGAGCCGAGGCTCAGAGAACTCCTAATCCCTAAATGTGTGCAATATTGTCCGCTATATATAGGCCGAAACACTCTCTTTCTTTCTCTCTCTCTCTCTCTCTCTCTCTCTCTCTCTCTCTCTCTCTCTCTCTCTCTCTCTCTCTCTCTCTCTCTCTCTCTCTCTCTCTCTCTCTCTCTCTCTCTCGCTCTCTCTGTCTCTCGCTCTCTCTGTCTCTCTCTGTCTCTCTCTCTCTCTGTCTCTCTCTCTCTCTCTCTCTCTCTCTCTCTCTCTCTCTCTCTCTGTGGGACCCTCCCTCCCCCTTCCCTCCCTCCCTCCTCCCTTGCGTCTAGTCGGCAACGCAACTGGGGCTTTGGCTTTGAGGAAGCAGGCAGGAAGGCAGCATTTCATGCACTTATTGATTAGTTTTGTTTGTTAGCTGTCCATTGTTATGGTGTAATCAAGCATGAGAGAGAGCGGCTTGCCAAGGTTTTATGGGCGGCCCCTTCCTATTTTTTACGTCTCCTCATCGCGCCGTGTGCAGAGAGCCTATTTTGAACTCATATTTCACACAGTCAGATGAAATTATGAATATGGATCAAAGATTTGCAATGGTGTAAGAATATACACACTGTACTGAAGAATGTAAACACAGTTGTTTCTCTGCTCAAGCGTTCTCTTGCATCGTTGTGGTGCGAGTGCAGTATTATCGAATAAGAGAATGGGGATCCCAATCCAGATAACATTTTAAGTACACACACACACACACACACATACGCGCACGCACATACACAACTGTCTATCATTTGTCATCACTTGAATTGGCCCTAGAGGGGACAAATAAAACAGTGTGATTGATCCCCTCTTCATCAAAATGCTATCTGGTGTGTGTACACTGTACATCCTAGACCCTTCAGCTTGAACCACTATTTGCTCCAATGAAGAATATAATACACTGGCAGTTGCCCTCATGTATTTGGAGAGAAACATGGCAATACTCCTCCATTTCCCCTTCAATAAAATGTGGTGGTATTGTATAGGGCTTGTCAGGGGCTGGGGGCGGGGCTGCAAAGGTTGTAGTAGGCTCTCTCTAGCTGCCCCACCGCAGCCCTCCCAGCACTGCTAATAAATTATTAACTCCTGCTGACAAATACAGTTATGGAGCTCACTGCAGATCTGCTGCGATCTGCTGTAGACACATGTTCTCAGAGGATGGAGTTTTTCTGTCTGTCTGTCTCTATCGCTCTGTCTCTCTCTCTCTGTCACTCACTCTCTTGTGTACATGCACTCTCCCATTCAATTCCTCTCTCTCTCTCTCGCACTCTCTCTGTCGCTCTCTCTCTCTCCCTTGTGGACATGTGCTCTCCCATTCATTTCCTCTCTCTCTTTCTCTCTCTCTCTCCCCTCACACTCTTTCTTTGTCTCTCCGTCTATATCCCTCATTCTCATTTTCTCTGCCTCATGCCTCAGCAGTTTGACTGATGGCTGGAGACGGGAGTAAAAAGGCCTGTGAGACTGAATATTTTAGCGGTAAAATAATACCACTTGATTTACAGTGTGACTCAACATAACTACTTTGTTTCACTCTCATACTCCATAGAGAACAGGCAGTCGTTGCACTAAAGGCTCCAGCTTTATGAAAGCATGACTTATAAAAACCAAATAACCTACCGTTATTGTATGTTTTGTTTCCCCCTCTATATCTAAACCAAATGTTTGCTGTGCGTCTCCTTGACATTATACCGCTTCAGAGGAAAAGTTCGGAACTTTGATCCGAACATTTTCTTTTTTATTCTCAATTAGCACTCCGCCATTTTGAAATCGTATTCTGTTTGATGTAATTACAGGAAACAATTTAATGGCTGATTAAAATTGAGGGCTAGAGTCTGAAAAAGAAAACAGACTTCCACACATGCACACAGACAGATAGACGGACAGACACGCAGGCAGAGGTCTAAACCACCTACCGCTTTCTACCTGACGTGGTGGATTTGTTTGCACAGCTGCCTAGACTCATGGGATTAACTTAGGCTGCTATTGTCCAGGTCCCCCTGTACTGCCCAAATTGATCTATGACTTATGTCCATGACTATTCATGCATGTGTGTGTGTGTGTGTGTGTGTGTGTGTGTGTGTGTGTGTGTGTGCGTGCGTGCGAATGTGCTTTAGTGTGTGTGCATGCATGTGCGTGTGGAGGGGGGCTGCATGTATGTTCCAATTCATATTAATTCCCCTAATAATCAGAATAAAAGGTGGTTTCACAAGTCTGTGGAAATAGAGACGAGATATGTAAGTGTCATCTTCCCTGAGTAGAGCCAAACCCTTTACGGTTCACGTCAGTACAATCCCCACTTAATAGGGAAATATCATTGAATATTCCTCAGGGTGTAGCTGGCTCTGAGCAGAGAATGCAAGGACACTGTCATGCTACAGTCCATGTCAACCTCCATCTAGAGTCCCTCCACCCAGAGTCCCAAAACACCCAACACCCCTGGACTGCTCCACAATGCAACAGGCCTACCACCACAATGACCCCTGTAGATAGAGCAGAGCAAAGGGCCAGATGGCAATCAGTGGACAAACACACATGCGCACGCACACATGCAGGCAGACACACGCACACACGCACTTAGATGCATGCACGCACACACACACACACACACACACACACACACACACACACACACACACACATACACACAGGAACAGAAGCATAATTCCCTCTGTCCATATCTATTTTTCTCTGCGATTTCTATATGATTCATTTATTCAGTCATGATTCATTCAGGCCCATTGTGTTGTTGTGTGTTATTTATCCTGAATGGGGGAGATAAATCCGACGTGGTTAAACAAGAGACATGTTCTCTGCTTCCATCTCGCCACATTACTATTCAGCAGTGAGGCGAGGCCATATATATTCCCTATATGCCTTTAATGCCAACCGCCATCTTTGATTGCATTCATTGTTGCGCAAAATGAGTGAAAAACTGAATTGGTTGTAGAAATGCTGTATCAAAAAAAAGATAAAGAACAAGTTTAACGACAGACTTAGCATGACTCTTCCGCACCTGATATATCAGGTAAACTCTTCAGTGTAATCTTCATGAGGACACGTGGCAGTTTTGAACATTTAAAATGCCACCACTCGGTTTGCAATTACAACCTTACGTTTCCTAGGATGTATTTGGCCTACTGAAACTGCTGCTACGGTTGAATGTTAATAATTTGTTAGTTTGATGAGTGGATAAAAGCAAAATGTGGTTGTGGTTTATTTTTTTTATTGGATTGGAGTTTATTGGTTCAGTGCAAATTCATCCATGCTGGGAAAATAATGAGATGCTAGATGGAGACAATTAACACGTGATAAACAAGTGATATAGTGGATTGCTAGTGTGACTATAAAATAAATACAAGGATTTAACTATGTAGTCTTGCAGTCCGGCTGAACTACTGACTGATTGATTGAAAGATTGAGCTCGGCTCCCAGCACTGTTGAACAGTCCTAGATGAACAAATTAGGAGCCCTCCCTTTATCTCGGCTTTTAACTCTCATTGGCTCAAATGTTCTGGTTCCGCTCCTTCTTTAACGCGTGCTATCGCTGCCAAGTAAATCCACAAAAACATCACCTTTTTATGTTTTTTACCTTTAAAGGTTTCTCTCCATGACCTGTCCTCAAACTGTACTTCTCCTCTCGCTCCACAGTAGAATTATGTCTTCCAAGCAAGCCACGTCTCCGTTCGCCTCAGTGGCCGATGGCGAGGATGCCCTGAACCAAGAGCACCTGTCTTGGGACAAGGAGGAAAGCATGGAGGCCCACACCACGCCCCAGTTACCCCTGCACAGCCTGCTGCACGGCAAGGTCCACCCCGACGAGATGCAGCCCCTCAGCAGCCTCCCCCCTGAGACCGACTGGGACAGTCTGGTGTCAGCCCAGCAGCGCATGGTGAGACACACACACACACACATACACACATACACACACATGCATGCACAGATGTGTGTGTGTATGCACGCGCACACACACACACACATACACATGCGTGCACAGACACACACACACTTAGATGCATGCACACACACATACAAACACAACACAAACACACTCACAAACACATACGCGCACACACACACACACACACACACACACACACACACACAGTTATTGTTGGGGGGTTAAGTCAACTCTCCAAAATGTGTTCTCAATTATGATCTATATCATTTACACAGACCATTTAAGACTCACAAGTGTCTGGACAGTCACACACAGTAAGTCCCACATACATGTGGTTGTGCAGGATACACTCTCCCCCTCCACCCACCCACCCACACCCACCCACCCACACACACACACACACACACACACACACACATATATAGAGAGACAATATTACAGAGGCAGTTTGTTCCAGCAGAAAGGAATTTCCTCACAAAAGGAAACTCACAGCGGAGCCCTTAGCGCAATCTCAGTACAGATTTAGGGCCATGCATTCGGCCAAGTACTTCTCCCCAATGTATAAATCCTTCACGAGTATCAAGAGACCGCCCAACCCAACCCCAGTAAACATTGTAAAAGTCCTTAGATAAACGCATTTAACATAAAGTCGAAATAATGCATTTAATATGAGCTGTGTGGTGCAAAGTATGTATTAGGAACTGAGACTTGTCACTGAATATATTTAGACAGGCTCATGTGCCTGATTTTTTAATTACTATCAGTTTTGATGAAGTTCTCGTTACCTGCTTGGTAGAAGTAATTGAATAAGTAATTAGCATTAGCCTTCATAGCATTAATACTTAAGTCTTAAATTAATGTGGAATTAATTAACAAAATAACGCAGATAACAAAGGAAGTTTTTGTTTTTATGAATCACAATATATGGCACACAGAATTTCATTTTTTTCATGTCTTAGAAAGTAGGAATGTAACTCTAAACCTAAACCTTAAACTGAAATTTAACATTTCTGGTAATTATGAATATATATATTGAACCTTTATATTTTAACATGAAAGCAATGCAAACAAACATTATAATAATATAATGCACCCAGCATTAAAAGATGACATAGTAAATCTAATCCCTTTGATAATGGACCTAACCTATAATTTAAATGTGACAAGATAGTCAATACACAGCACACAATTGAGGGTACAATGATTAGAAAGTGAAAATGCAGAAAACATTTCAATTGTTGCTTAATATTTGTTCGCTGGCAGGATTCAGCTGTGATTGCTCCTATATATTTATTTTTACAAAACAAAATAACAACATCAGCATTCTATTGGATTCCTAATGATAGCGAACAAGCAGACAAGCAGCCTTTACCATAAGCTCGTATTCGGCCAATATTGGAAACGTCCTTATAATAATACAACAAATAAAAATACAGAAGACGGATTCAGATTCTTCTCATATTTTCTCGGGTGGCTGTACTGCCACATGAAGAACGTGTCTTGTCCAAAGTATCCATGTGTTGTTTTCCTCTTTGTCCATAAGCTCCATCTGGAGCCAGACCCCAGACGCTGTACGTTGTAAGAGTGGCGCTTCTTTCATGTGAGCGCAGGGAAGCAGGGCCTGGCCACTCGTGGGCTATAGAAAAGGAGAGGCAGGTGGTTGTCTGTGACAGAAGGACCTGTAGTAAAGACACCTGGAGGAGTTCTGAAGTAGCGCAGCAGCCAGCCACTAACACCAGCAATACCAACATACACAAACACCAAACACTCATGCACGACATACACACATACACTTATACACCGACGCACATACCCACACACACAAGCAAACACACGCACATGAACACACACATACCCATAAACACACACACACACACACACACACACATATCCACACACACATACACACAGACACACACATGAACACACACATGCACACACACACACACACACACCACAAACACACTCTTTTGGCATGGCCTACAATAGTGCATATTTCATTTTCTATATTTAGACTTTTCCTGAAATGGTCAAATAAAACGCACCAAAAAAAAGAAGGAGTGAGCAAAAGGGAGTGCGAGCAAGAGATAAAAGGAGTGCACGGGGAGAGGCAGAGTACATGCATAAGGTGAAAGGAATGAGAACGCTGGCGCTGCTGATTACCTGACTGAGCTGCTGTGCCCTGAACCCGTGCCAGCTGATTAACCCAAGGCTGCTCCACTCCCAACAACAAGCACCCTCCACCCCGTCTGCCATTCACTCCCCCTCAGCCCTGCGGCCCCGGGCCAGGGGCCTGGGAGGAGCAGCAGCAGGCCGGCCCTGCCGAGCCGCCCGTGTCCTGGTACCACTCTGCTGCACACCTCCGCCGCACCTCCCGGGCCTTTGGGTCGGACCCGGCCCCGCAGGGAGGAGCAGTTGGCACTGTCGACATTCCTGCCTGCCTCCTCCCCACATTCCTCGCCTACAGGCATCCTTTTATCGCCTTCTTTTTGTATTTATTTGTATTTGACTAACAACTATTCATAAAAAGAAGGTGGTGCTAGCCTGTTACCTTCTTCTCCCTTAGACATGGCAGACCATAATTAACACCACCTTGTGACAGATCCTACCCTCATCTGTGGCTCTGCTTAATATACACCGCCACTTGCATAATTTGCACTGTCTCTCTTTCTTTCTTTCCCTCTCTCTCTCTCTCTCCCTCCCTCCCCCCTTCTATTTTTCTGTCTTTTACTCTGTGACTCCCTGGCAATCTAGCCTAAGCGCTCCTCCATTCTTCTCTGCAGTCATTCTCCCGTGTTTCGTTTAATGTACAGGGAGCACTCAGCCGGTCAGCCAGAGACAGGACCTTTAGTTAAATACTAAACCATGCACAGGTGGGATGAAAAAACAACAACAACAGCTCGAGACAGGACACAGATTTACGACAGCCCCTAGGCACTCAGCTGAGAATAGGTCTCCACGAGAAAATGAACAAATTACACAGCAGTCACCCCGCACACAAATGCACACTCAAAAGCAATTTGGGAAATTATAGGTGGGAGGTTTTGCTGTGTAGTCTGTGCCGATGAAAAGTAGAGCTTAAAAACATTATTTGTATGCCCTATGAAAGTGTACCTCATCATTTCATCTCCATTTTCACATTGTCAACCGAGAACAGCTCGGTTGACAATGTGAAGACGGTCATACGAAAGTGGTAGAGGAGACATTTGATATGGTCAGATTGCTCAGAACGGCGAACACCCCAGCAATCACTGAATTTAAATAAATAAATAAAAACACCAAATATTACATGTCTACACAGCTGAATGGCTCTTTGACATGCACGCACACCATTACTCACCATTAAAATAAACCCCTCCTCCCCTCCTCCCCTTTTCTTCCCAACTGCTGTTTCCCTGCAGCAGGAATCTGACAGCAATAAAGTATGCTCCCTCTACTCCTTCCGGAATAATTCAACCTCGCCACACAAGCCGGAGGAGGGGGCCCGGGAGCGCGGCGACCTGCTGAGCGCGTCGGCCTTCGGAACACCTGAGCGCCGCAAAGGAAGCCTGGCGGACGTGGTGGACACGCTGAAGCAGAAGAAGCTGGAGGAGATGACAAAGACAGAGCAGGACGGTACGAGTGCCCCGCTGTGTGTGTGTGTGTGTATGTGTATGTGTGTGTGTGTGCGCGTGCGTGCGTGCGTGCGTGCGTGCGTGTGTGTGTGTGTGTGTGTACACGAGACGTGCATGTGTCAGTTTGTTGAGGACCTTTTTCCATTTTCTCTCACTTTCTCTTCCTTGTTTCTTGTTTGCTTTCTTTCTTTCTTTTCCCCCTCTGTTCGCTCGATTTTCTTCTCTTGTATGACTTGACTTGTATTTCTTGACACAAACACAAACACACTCGCACACACACACACACACACATGAACACACATGCACACAAAGAGGACGACTGGAAAGAAGTGACGTGACGCTGTTTCCAGTTTGTATTGACTCTCTTCCAGTGTGACAAGGAGTGGGTGGCACAACACCTCAGCCTAAGTGTGGTCTGGCCTCCATGCCAAGGCAAACTCTCAGACTATAAAACACATCACGTTGACCCCGTGCCAGGAACATTACCTCTTTGTTTTCTTACACAGAACCCAGTTATCCAGGGCAATTATTCAAGTCTGTAGGACTAGCCCTCCTGGTGAATTCAACCTGTTTCAGATGGCCAATTACTTATTAATCTCCCAGTCTCTTTAATACACACCCATACACACACCCGTATACACAGTCACACTAGTTTTCACCCGCAGCCCACTCCCTAACACTCCTACCCCCCGCCCCCTCACACACACACACACACACACACACACACACACACACACACACACACACACACACACACGCCTGCAGTCTATCAAGAGTATAACAGAAAAACAAATATTTGAAAGAGCTACTGAAACAGACCCCCCTTCCCCCCCTGACTCCATTTTTAATTAGGCTGTAGTAATATACAGTAACTAGCCTACATCCAATCAAATTCTAGATCCCCTTGGGAATGCATGTGTCGTATGCAGTGTCTTGGGAGCTCTTAGCATAAGCACTTTATCAAATGAATACATTAAAAGCTCTGTTAGACTAAAAAGAATGTGTCTTTCTTGCAAGTGTTCGTATGGTGGTCTTCATTAAGGAGTAGCATGGGGCTCACACACACACTGATGTGGGGATACTGTTATGTTTAAGTGTGGTCTGATTTATACCAGACATTCATCAACAAGGTTATTCAAATAGTTCGCTGTTTAAACATATTGATAGACGTTAAGCTCATTCATTATTCACTTTGTAGGCTGGAGGTTAAATTCAACATGGATTACGATTATAGTCGGAAAATGAGACGTTGCATGTCCTCCGATTTTGGCTTTACGTTGACGATGTATTCAACGCGGCTGAGCCGCTCCACCCTCACCTGAACAGGGTCCTCTGGTGTGCGTGTGTGTGTGTGTGATTCTGGGGGGGGGGGGGGGTTATCTCCAGCTCTTCGGCGCTCTCCACGGCGAGGGCTGCGTTATGCTAATGAGCCCAGCTGGTGAAGGCCGGTTTTTGCCATAATTTAAATGGTCAAGTGCCGCTTGTAATGCAGGGCCGTATGCTAGCGCCGGGCGTCGAGGCGGCTTTAGAGTGCCATACAGCTGTTTTAATCTCCTGTTAATAATAGAGGCTGGCTCTGTCTCATGCTCTCTGTACCCACACTGCCAGGCAAATAAAGTCCCCCGTCGGAGGAAATTAGTTTGTGAGAAGGGAGCGGGGGGGGGGGGGGGGGGGGGGGGGGGGGGTGAACGAGAGGCACACAAAGTTCAACATGCTGTCCCCGAGATGTAGCTGCGTAAGGGGATTGCTCGAGAGCACTCGGGGCGGCCTCAGCAGTGGATGATCAGCGTTTACTGATCATTTAGATAGAAACTCCGGGAGAAATGACATGCGACACCTGCCAACTGCTTCCTCTTCTTGTGAGGCTGTCCGCGTTGTGCGCATTGTGCGCTTTGGAAAGAGGGTGCCTGGTCGGAAACAGGAAAAAGGTCAGGATTCATCTGTAAGTGAGTATCAAAAGAATGTGAGACGGGGGCCATTTGTTGCCCTAATGACATCGCTAATGTGAGACAAAGAGCAGATGAGCTAAATATACCCCTGATCTGAGCATGATATTAGGGGACAACTGCTGTGTCTAATCCGGTTGTGTTCCTGGTGGCGAGCGTGGAGGCCCACAGAGGCAGCTCACCATCTGCTGCTGTTCTTCTGCAGGATCCTTGCTCTGGTCATGATAGCTCCTTGTGCTGCTAGATTAGGGATAGACGGAATGACCTTTTGGGATAGAGGACACCACACTTCCATAGGTGGATGGAATGGCCCACAATTGAAATAGACTATTCCACAATGTATTTTTTAAATAAACAAAACAAATAGTGGGACAAAAAACAGGTCGTTTTACTTGCTATTTGAGTTAGTAAAATTAACTTATTATACATATTCCCATTTTGTTTTTAATTTCTCAGTTGTTTTATTTTATTAGTGTTATTGATTACATTAGCAGTCAGCCAATGCACACTGTCTGGACAATAGTGGCCAAGCTCAGAACTGTAGATGCTCTGCCTCTCCATCCCTCCATTACTTTGTCTTTAAACCCTTTCACCTATTAATCCCTCCATCCCTACTCTCCCTTTCTGCTCCTTAAAGTGGTTTAAGTGCTTGTGACTGTGCTAATGAATGAAAATGTCCTCCCAGCAGCCACCACTGCATTTAGCTGAATAGTCACCTTTGCTGTAAAAGCTCTAATAGGCCCAGTTGCCGGCAGGGCTAACGATTGTGCCCCATGTTTATTTACTAGGTATTGTAAATGCATTATTTATGGATAACTCTCCAGACAGCATTTGTCAAGAGTTAAAAATGTCCATATAAAGTATTAGGGTAGAAAGAAGAACTGGCACTATTATAAAAACCCAAGGTAACCTTGATAAGATGCTCATGCAATTAGAAGAGCTTTATAAATGCATGAATCAATATTGTGCAAACCGGCAGAGAAAGAGTTTTGTGTTTAGTCTTATTTAGTGGTCGCAAGACAAGGACAGCTAGTTGGGTTTTTATCTTTGTGTTTTTTTGGTTTTCAAGGATTTTATTTTTTATTTTACTTTGATGATAGAGCTTCTCGTTGAGTCCTTGCCCGAACAACCAGCACCAAATGTTATTCTGATCGATTTTTTTTGATTCACTATTGTGTGTTCTTTGTGTGTATTTCTGAATTACTGCTCTTTTTGTTCTTTGAATGTCAAGACAGTCTCACAAGCGCTTTCTTGTAATAATTGAGAACTGCAGCTATTTGGTAGGTGGCGTGATAGACAATGGATCATTAGCTAGCCATAGTGAAATAACAGGATCATAAATTCAGCTTGTGAATTAAATCTACGACAATAAACAAGTGACAATATTGCCCATGCGTGTGTGCACACAATCATATGTACACAATACTTGGGGATCCCCCCCACTGAGTGGGTATTAGCGTTCATGCGTTGCCAAATCTAGTCTCCCTGTATGGCCAGTGGTTCTGGCTGCCAGTTGGAGCCTATTATCCTCTTATCCAGGCTCTGACCCCACCTAGCCTGATTTACACAACAAATGTATTTGCTGTGCTCAAGGACCAGGCTTACTGATCACACCTAACCATTTAATATCATTTTCTATTCCTTTTCTGGCTTGCATTTCCATTTTTTTCCAAAGATATTATTATTGTAAAACTCAATCCTCTTCATGATAATTAGTTAATTATAAGTAATTCAACAAAGGCAATCCTGGCAAAGGCAAAGACGAGAGATCTCAAATCCCATTGTATAGTCAGGCAAATACAGCCTGGCTTTTTTCTTTTGGACTGGTGTCTCTTTGAGAAATACAGTGCTTACTTTACCTTTCGCAGCACAACCCCCCCCCCCCCCCCGCCCCCGCTCCCGCTCCACACACACCCATTCACACCTCCATGAGCACACAGCTCCCATCAGCTCTCCCCTTCTATGTAATCCTCTTGGTCAGCCGCTGTGTTATTACAGTGGAATGGGTCTGTGTGCGCCACGGTAACCAGCATTGTGTACGTAGCTCCGGGGCATTAGCCTCTATTACTGCAGGCCACATAATGAGATTCAGGAGATGGGTGAAGGCTCCGGAGGAGAATAGGATCAGCTGTAAAGCCTTTGGTCTGATTAACACTGATGAACTCTTGACTCTGGCGGCGGGCTCACTGTCCCCTGTCAGTGTCATGGCACACCATCTTGAGGTGTCTGCACGGATGTCCCCGGGGAAATGATCTGCAGGTGCACCACACGCACAAACAGTGGCTTCCATTTATGTATCGATTTACATATCTCTATATAAATGCGTAGTAAATAACTGTTTAATTCCTGTCCGTACATAGCTTACCTCCTATATGTACATATAAGGTCATGTATATGTATTGCACAGTATGTATGACATCCCGCCCCCACCCACCCACCCACCCATCCTCCCTTCCCTCTCATCCCAGCTGCCATGTCATCTGCTTCTGCTTCATCCCAGCTCATTAATAGGAATCTTTGTTATAAAGATCTGAGCCCAAGATTCCATGCCTCCATGCATATGCAACGAGGACTTGAGTTTCGGCCCGCTTTACAAATGTGTCACTAGCAGGTTTTGAGGCTCCGATTGATTCAAACGTGCTGCTCTGCCTGTCTTTGGAGAACCGCTGCGCTCCAACTGGACGACATCAGAGCCATGCCTACCTCCCACCCACCCCCACCCCTCTCCCCCTCCCCCTCCCCCTCCCCCGCCGGGAGGCTCACTTCTGCCTCCGCCTCCCCCGCCCTGCCCCTGCCCGGCCTCACATTCACATCCTTCCAGATCGTAGGATACAGAGGAGTGTAACATTGGGCTTCTTTAAATGATGTTCGTCACACGATAGTTCATGGGAACACATGAGTGTGTTTTAAAAGGACGAGGTTAGGCTTGTAACCTCAAGGATTTGGATTGTATCCGTTTATTTCTTCGGGGAAAGGTGAATCTTTTTGGATTTATTTTTGTGTCGCTGACTCAGCGGAGGCTTTTACGTCTCTCTCTCTCGCTCTCTCTCTCCCTTTAGTTTTTGTTAAATCAATTAAATTGTTGGGTTTTGTGAAATGTTTATTTGCAACTATGCTTCATATTTTCAAAACAGTTGGACTAGTCAGTTGAATAAAGCAACAATAAAATGGGATCAAGGTTTAAGGCAACAGATGTATTGGTTGTAGAAAATAACAAGCATTGTTTGAGGAGTCCTGCCAATTAAAACCCTTAAAACTCGCTGGATGGCGTGTAGGTAGAAAATGGCTACTCGAGATAAAACTACAATGGTAAACACAGTTGTCTATCACTTAAACGATCTGTTACGGTCTGCACTATAACACAAAGCTGCCTATTTCGATTTAAAGTGCTCAATTTGGTGTGTGTGTGTGTGTGTGTGTGCACGTGCGTGTGTGTGTGTGTGTTCTCCCTTGGCCTGTGGCGTGGTGTGTGTTAGCCCAGTGGACCAGTGCTGTGGTCTGTCACTTTTGTTTGAATAGGTAATGTAGATCTGTTCAGGCTGAAGAGACATGAGCCGGGTTCGCTTGTTAGAACACATGATCAAAAGTGTCTCTCTCTGCCCTCTGCCAATCACATCTCTTGTCACCCCGCGAAGCAGACGTTAAATAGACGTTTCGCCTGTACACCGTGGGCACACAGCCAGTCTGACATGTGAACGTACACAAAGATAGGGCCGTCACTCCTCCTTTCCTCTTTTAATCTAACTTTGCCCTTTTTTCTCTGCTTTCCTGCGCCCCCTTCCATCCCCCAATTTCACTGTTCCCCTTTCCTAACCCTAACCTTTCCCCTCCTGTTATTATGGTCTGTCCTCCTCTCCCCACCTCCCCCCCAGCTCTCTCCTGTGGCTGAGCTGCAGCTCTTGCCAGGGAGAGATCCGAGGCCAGGGCTAAACGACGGGGCAGTGTCTGGGGGCACGAGAGCATGCAGTACATATTCTGCTGCTGAATTATGTATTTGCTATCTGCCCCCCCCTCACATAATCACAGCTACCCCAGCAAACCCCGGCAGGAAATGCTAAAGAGTAGACACATGTTTTTCTTCCACTTTTGCACGACAGTGGACATGTAATGGTTTGTTGAGCAAAAAAAAGACAAAAAAAAGAAGACAGGGAGGATTTTTGCTCTCTCTGTCATTCGGATGACAACACAAGCAGCTGCCTCTTCAATGTGCCATTCTTAGAATTCAAGATCACCTACCCCGGCTCTCATATTCCCACTAGTCAACAGTAGCAACTGCCGAGAAGCATTCCAGGGGCCATCTTCCTGGGTTTCAGCTGTTGCGTGTGTCCCCCTCCGCCCAGGCCACACAACACCCCCATTGTGCTCCTGGCTCACGTTGTGCACAGGAACCCCTTGATAGGAGGAAACGGGTGTCTTGAACAGACAAATCACAGCCAGCGCTGCATAGAGGCCTGCTTGTCTTATTGTAGCTGTGTGCACTTTCTCTATTTTTCTCCTTTCTCTCTGTCCCTCTGTCTCTCTTGCGCTCTCTCTCTCTCTCTCTCTCTCTCTGTCTCTCTCTCTCTCTCCCTTGCCGATCACACGCATAAACACACGCTTAAACACACGCACACACACACAATGTGGGTATATAAAGGTGTACATTTAAATCATATTTTTAGTAATTTAATATATGTTTGTAGGTTGTAAAACCAAAATGTTACTGCTTTGTGTGTGTGTGTGTGTGTGTGTGTGTGTGCGTGTGTGTGGTTCGATCAGCAGCCGTATGTATGGTTGCTGGCTGTTTGATGGGGTCCTTCTGTATTTGGAGGGGTTAAGGGGAGGTGGAAATGCTGACACACAAAAAGGCAGAAGCCATTAAAGGTACTAAATCTGTCATTGTGCTGTGGAGCCCAGAATCTAGAAATAGACTCCTATATGCAGATTAAGAGTGTTAACAGGGACGGATATGGACTGGTTTTATGTCATTAGAATTGAAGAGGTGGGTATGCTCAGCATAAAAAAATATGTATATGAAAATAAGATATATATTTGTGTGTGTGTGTGTGTGTGTGTGTGTGTGTGTGTTTTGTCTGTGTGTGCACTCTTCCACTCACAGCTGCAAGCATGTGTGTGTGTGTGTGTGTGTCTGCATGTGTGTGTCTGCATGTGTGTGTGTGTGTATGTGTATGTGTGGCATTACACTGGTAGACTTGTAGTGTGGCTGCTCAGTATCACTGTCCCAGTTCTGGCTTTCAGCTCTCAGGCATTCTCCACACATAACTTGACAAAAGAGCTGGTGTCATCTGACCGAGGATCAAAATAGTGTCAGTGTAACTCACACCCTGGGCACAGACGGCCTCTGTGGCCTGCTAATGATTTCAATGCACATTGCAGGCTTGTTCTTTGAGAAAAGAGAAGTCAGCCCACCAGCTCTGACTCCAGCAAACATGACAATTAACGCAGATTGAGCGTGCTAGCATATCCACATTGTTTCCCTGCTAAGTGTTAGCATCAATGTTTTACATCGGGCTGTGATGATTTGACTCCGGAACAAAGAGACTGTTTAATGGATCGCGATGAAACAAATGTCTCCTCCCACGCATGCTTTTTCTTTTGGTGTGCGTTTGCCTGGTTCAATAACATTATACATGTGCCAAGAACTGAGATGAGGATGTCAGAGGAAACAGATAGAAACATGTTTTATTGCAGCGCTAAGCCTTAGTGCTGATGACTGTAATTATTCTACAAACGCCATCCCTCTCTGGGAGCACCGCGGTATAATGTTTAAGTCTGCGCAGGTCGAGTGGTTAATATGCTGTGACCCTATCCTCCATTACATGTCATGAAGTTCCAATGATGGTTAAAGTTATGAGTTTGAATGATAGTATTCATTAATCAGGTTTTTTTTCCCTCAAATTATTTGCACTTGTCATAATATTGTAATTAGCCGTTTGGGTCTTGAAGGTGCTGCCACCGCGTCTGGAGACCCTCTCCTCCCGCTTCTCGTCTCCCATTGAGCTGAGTCTCACAAAAAGCAGGTTTCTCCATCACTGCACAGTGGGTCTCATGCTGCATGGCTCTGTGGGCCAGAGAAAAAGGAACGGGCTGGTTGAACAAAAATACGGCTTCTATTGTTGCCACAGCATTGAGGAACAATGGCATACTGAGAGGCCTCAATATGGGCCAGTGAAGGGGACTTTCTAAACGCTGGAATGTTTCACCTTTGAAAGATGTTGTGGTTGCCTCACTTTTATTTCAGCTAGTCATCAACAGCCATTAAATCATTCAGTTTAAGGCCGTTATATTAGCTGTCGGATAATAATAAACTAATGGTACTCAAATGTTTTCACTCCCATATTAAACATGATATTATTTTTGTAGGCTTTTATTACAACTATCACACTCCAAATGTAATCTAGCAATTATTGCTATATATAGTTTCTTATTCTAAATAGTTTCATATTATTTTCAGTAAAACTTATTCAATATCACATTTTATGCTTTCCATTAAGGGTGCACAGGATTTATAATGAATAGTCTTATACCTATTAATTTAGTAAATCACAGCCTTGATCACAGTCCTATGCCTATTATACACACACTCGTATTAATTTCTGATAGATGAATAAATGGGAATGTTTGGGGCATTGATTAGCTGGCACGTTTATATCTGACAGTAAGATTGCAGGTTACCAAACAAGTGAACAACTCCCCATGCAAGGCACCCAGTAATTACATTTTTGTGGGAAATTATAACAATTTATTACAATGTGTCTGTGGGCCTGCATGATTACCAACATGGAAATGGAACTTATAAATTGAAATATTTATTTTCTAATCTTCACCTGAGCGGTTCAAATACCGAGCCACTTTTGAGATTCTAGAAATGTGTCCCTTTTCATGTAAGACAATTAATAGTACAACACACACACACACACACACACACACACACACACACACACACACACACACACACACAAACACACACACAAATATCTTAAATATGATCTGCAGTGTGATATATTAGCAAGTTGTAATACACTAATATATATCCACTGTTCAGCTGCATATTCCTCTCCACATTTAATATTTGTAATCTCCACAAACATTGCGTTTTAGGTGCTGTATTTCGGACTGAATTAGCGCTTTAATCTTAAAAAAAAGGGAAAGAGAGGTGCAAGAAGGAAAAAGTGAATTTAGCTACACAAGCATGTAATGGTGGTAGTTGTTAAAAGTGACCTTGTGGGGTGGAGAGGGGAGCTGCACAGCAGCCCCTTCCAGCTGCACACATGGCATCCACCGGGGGCACAATCACGCACAGCCCCAACACCTCAGGCTCGGACATATGTTGACTTTTATTTCATTCTTCTGACATTAATCCTATTCGCCAGCTGTTCTGCCAGCTGCCACTCTCCGGCTTAAGAGGAGATTGCAGTTTTGGGGGCTCTGAGTGCTGGTTTATCTTGGCTCTCATCTTCCTATCGCAAAGTTTTGATTGGATGTTTTTTCTGCGTTTCCTCTTTTTATTTTTAGGATTCTTGAGTTGCAAATGTTCCGGCTGTGTTCTTTTCCTTATCAACTTCTTGGCTTTTTTTTTGTCTCTTGTTACATAATTGTATGGGAGGTGGAAAGATGTAAATGCTGATTTTATCCAAGCTTCCTGGCTTCTGTCCTCAGGAAATCATTGCTAACAGGTCCGGTCTGTTCCTCTTTTGGCATATAGACACCAATCAGCCCCAGGTAGTTTATGCTGCCTAGAATATATTAGCATTCCTTGACGTGTAGCGAACTCTCCCAACCTCGGAAAAGACTGGATAGACAAAGCAGAAATGATTCCCTGTCTCTCCTTCATTCTTAACCAAGTGTTAAAACCTTTTCACCTTTCAGTCATCTAGCAACATTTCCTCAGGATTAGCCTGGACATGGCCCCGGTCTGTACAGTTATGATTATTGACATATTGGGTCCAACATATTTCAAGTTTATGTGCATTGTCTAGAAGCATATCCAAGTGTTCTCAATGTCATTTCTGTTGAAGTACGGCCGAGTGGACTGTGGCCAAGGGCCGCAATGAATTGATCATTGCTCAGTGCTCACTTTAATAATTCAAGCCTGATTGCCACAGAGTGCCGCAGTAAAATGGATTGGGAGAGGTCACATGGTGCTCAGCTCAGAAGGTGAAGCCTCTTGGGGATGGTTAATTCATATATGCTTGATAGACACGTGTCCTATTTAAAGAGGTCAGGGAGCCGCATGTGTATACACCTCTCAGAATGGCCATGTCACCATTATAGGATTTACACCTTGGTCGGTGCAGATAGAGGCAATGCAATGAATGGAAACCTACAGGCACAAAGAGCAATATTTCTAGACGTGCATTCCCAACAACCTCCAGCTCCCCAACAGCATTCTATAGTTGCATAATTATTTTTCATTTTGATGCAGGACACAAGAGAGCTGATCTGATAGCCCAAATGGAGCTAATCTTTCACAAACTGTACTCCGTCTTCTGCAAACACAAACACATTCTTTACAGAAGACCATCTCTCACCTCTATCCTTTGAACGTTGCTCTTCCTTCATACAAGGTAGCAACTGAAAGAAATTAGTTATAAGAGAAGAGAAGGAAGGGAAATAAATGCAAAAGAGGAATGCAATTGTGCAGATGAAATCTGCAGTTTTTTGTTTTGTTGCAACATTTGTGGAAACCATTTCATGCAGGTTTGTCTCTATTTATAGCAGTAGTTTATATGGCCAAGTGCCTCTTAGAGGAGGTGACTAACAGATATGTTCACCAAGTGGAATAATAAGTAGTATTAGATGTCAATTAAATCAGGCCCATCCCGAGGTGCAGGTGCTCCACAATACACCGGCATGTCTCAAGAAGCCGGACCTCTTAACCCATGCATGCCGACACTCGCATTTACATATTTTAAAAGGTGGAATTATTTAACTGCAGTGGAAAGAAATGGGAAATGATAGAGGTTATTAAAGCTGTTGACAAGGAGGGAAGGTAATTGCCTGAAAATGAGCGACAACGTACTGTTGTGCTATGCATATTATGTTGTTTTTTTTCCTCTTTCTCTCTATTTAGCATTTGCATTGTGCAACATCACCCGGGTGTGTAACCTATTGCGTTCAGATTGCTCCCTAGCAATCAGTGCCCTTTTTGTCCTCACTTCAATAACGTCATGATTATGAAGACTTCAGGAGTATTTGCCGCATCCAACAGCTGTTGTCTTAGGGAATACCGGCAAAATGACAAAACATGTTTTCACTCTGAATTCCACTTCCCTGCATGCTTCTTGTAATTATTGTGTTTTATTTGCTGTGATGATGGGGTCTTGTTTTTAGTGTCTCTGTGATTAAGATATTCAAAGGCTTCTTTAGAGTTTATCTTTTTCCCTTTTTCTCCTCAATCTCGACTTTTGATTTGTTAGTGTAGAGTTGGAAGTAGTGATCAAACGAAATAGGAGATTCAACCTAGGCTTCACAAAACTGAACTGCTATTTGTTTTGTTTGTTTCCTGAAATGAAGGGAACAAAAACTCCTCAGTTTGTGTCACTTTGTGCAGGGGTCCCAATAACTTTAATTTAGCTCAAATCCAATTAGATTCTTGTATTTTGTTGTCTTTATTCTTTACTACCTAACTACAAAGATAATAAGTTATCTTTGTAATTTTAGGCTCAAGCTTACTTGGAATCTCTCTTTGTGACTCAGCATCATTTGCCTGGTTGACTCAATTGATATGGACTGTGAATTCTGAGAAGGAAACTATTTATATAGCAACTGTCAGTTGATCATTGATTCGGTAATTGCATGTTTCCCTGGAGGCTAGGACGACTGATGGTACAAGGCTAAAGTTAAAGGGGAGGTTTCTCGTCCGTTAGCCATGACTTACGACTAATTTGACTCCCATAGATTGCTCTCTATCGCTCCTTTGTCATTGGGTTGTCAACACAACAAAGACTCAAAACACACGTATCCTTTTTTGCAAGTTGAATGAACACCCACAATTTGGCAGCAGACAGTTGAAGCACTTCCCTAGCAAGTGTTTGCAGACAAAACAGTGTAACAGAACACCCTGTACTGAGCATTGTTAAACACACTGCTTATGTTTTCAGGCTTAGTTCTTGCCATTGTGGTGGATATTAGTCTGTATATTTACTGTAGGTGCTGTATTGGTAAATACAGTTTTAGTGTATTCAGGATACAACATGGATGTACATTCATAAGGATTTCTCAGCCCTAATTTAGAAAGTATTTTTTTAAGTGTACCCCAATTCTTTAAGAATTTCCTTTAAAAAACACAGGCCATTAAACTTCACATTTCCACAATTTGATTGGCTTATGAGACTGTGTTTTACTCAGTAATTTGAGTTTATCCACAGCCCCCCTATGATTGCATGACTGAACCACCAGTAAACCTGTTAAGGGCTGCAATAAAAACATAAATTAGCTAACAACTTTCCCCTAGCTTAGCCTCACAAATACCGGCAGTTATTGCCTAGTGGCAGTAAATCTGCTAAATTTTAACCTTTTACAATTTCAAAAATGTAAATATTTATTTTAAAAGAGAAAAAGCAAGTGGAGACATATATCCAAATATTATTGTATGGAAAGAGGGATGTATATATATATATATATATATATATATATATATATATATATATATATATATATATGTAATTCTTTCATCCCGCTAGCACATTCTGGGGTTTGCCGACGGCAGGTTACTACGACGGCTAGCCTCTTAGTTCCACTGTTGTGGTTTGCACTAAACATGATATTCTGGCAGCAGAGACTGCCAGGTGCTGAAAGCAGTGTTTATTTCACACCAACTGAGAAACATTCCCGTTGTTGAGATTTATGAGATCCAATGCCTTTGTTTTTAATACAGCGGGAGAAAGCTAATCTCGCCAGTTCATCTTTACACTAGGCGTTTAACTCCCGCTAACCCACATCAATAATATCTGCACCAACAAGTTGTACAGCACCGATTGCAATTCAGATAGCAGATAAACATATTGCACTTGGCAGTATCGAATCACCGTGTGACGGAAAGTGACGGCTCACTTTCATCACGCGATGAAACAACTCCCAAGAAGCTTGGAAACACATTGAGGGCAGTTCGTTTCTTCTCCAGATATACAACACAGTAGTCCCTAGAGAGAGGACAATAAGACACAGACAGGCTTATGCGGTCTAAAGACGAGCCCCTTCCCATCGGGGAACACCTCTTGGACACATTTTGCAGTAGTTTTGTCTGCTATGTTACTTTCTACGCTGTCTGCAGAGTGGATGGAGCCCGTGCCAGGCATGGGTCCATAGGAGCTGTTGGGATCTCTTGGGCTGGGGGAAGTTGGTCGTAGGCCAGTGGGGCCAACTGGGCCCTGTGACAAGCCGGGCTCTCTACTGGAGGGATGCTGGGAACATGTAAATAAGCGTCTGATAAGGGCTATTGTTTTCATTCCATTCTCATCCCATCTGAATGGTCTGCTCCCCAGTCAGAGAACATTTTTTTATCTCTAGAGGGGGGAGGGGAATACTGAGAGGGGATGTTGGGAGATTTAAGAGCCCCCGAAGATAAATAAAAATAAACTCACTGGACTGGACTTTTCCTCTTGTTTGAGCTAATCCTTGATGAATGTAATGTCCTACTTCAAGATTAAGAAAGCAACGAACTGCAATTATTTTGGTTTTTTCCCTTGAAAATATAATGCTATTGCATATCCAGTGAGGCATAAAAAAGTGTATATATTTAGAACATTATTAATTTGACAGTAATAATGACTTTAAGATTATCCAGTTTTTCCAATGGCATACATAATGTCTCCAGAGAAAATAAACAGGCATTTGAGCAACTGAAACAGCATTCCTCCATTTAATCTAGATTCTTCTGACAAAAGCTGTGGAAACGTGCCCTGAAACAAGCCAGACCCCAGCATCATTTACTCAATGTGTTTTCCTTCAGGTCCTCTGCATGGAAGTAACACTGATGTTTTCCTATTAGTATTTTTTATTTTATTTGAATTTTATTAAAGAAGTGTCTATACTAGTTCTGTGCCAGGTTTGCCTGCTGTATGGTAACAGTTAAAAGGTGTGTGAGAGCTAGGTTCTGGACTAATCCGGGTCATTACTCACCTCTCCCAGGTGGAGGGTCTGGGAGGACAGCAGTGCATTCCAGCTGTAGCCTCTCCTGTCGGACGAAGGCTTGGCAGGTCGGCTCTAGACCAGTGTAGGGGATGAAGTAGTGAGAAAACAGCAACACTCATGGGAAGGAGGGGAGGGAGGGAGGTGGAACGGGAGAGTGGTGGGGGGGGGGGGTGTTGGAGTAGAATGGAAGCTGGCACCACATTATCTACAACAGTTGGTGCATTCCTTAATGATCAAGTGCTGGAGAAGCATCTGTGAGGAAATTGTGGGTGTGCACGCACATGTATGTGTATGCACACACGTGTTTGTTTCTGTGTGTGTGTTTGAGGCAGAGAGACAACAGAGAGAGAGAGCGAGAGTGAGAGTGTATGTGTACATGTGTTCCCTGTTTGTTTAACTCCCCTTTACACCAATTTGACATACGCCGTTACTATTCCTTAATAGAAGAGGGTGTCATCCATTCTTGTTGTTGAGTGTGTCTAAGTGTTTGCAAAGGAATTTGTTTCTCCGGAAGAAGAAGCCCTGTACATTTCGGGTCAAGAGAGAAAATAATCTCTATGCTTTGTACCCCTCACCCACCCACCCTCCCTGGCCCAAACCCCTGACTGAAGATCTGTGATGTCTGTGCCAGGAGGGGAGTTAGACAAACACATATTAGTACACACACACACACACACACACACACACACACACACACACACACACACACACACACACACACACACACACATTTGTCTCTCTTCCCTTGGGGTCAAGGGGACAAACTGTGAGTTGGGAATTGGAAAGTCAATAAAGCAGAAGTAATGTTATAATGACCCTGAGCTGAAGATGTCCTGTTGGCCCCCACCACACAGACGGAAGTGGACAATCAAACAAGATGGTTGCTCTGCTTGATCTCTCTGAAAGCCATGCTTAAACAGGGCCACAACAGCCGCCGACCTTCCATTAATCCCAGTTCCTCTGAAGTCAATGTGTTTGTCAGTGTTTGCTTTGTGCAAGTAGGGTCCAAGAGATGTTGCAGATGGATGAAAGGAACCAATGTCTGTGTACATTCGTAAACCGTGTAAAATCCTCTATGGGGTTTTTGATGTTGAGGATAATAGCGGCAGCAGATAATGAAGACAGAGCCATGCCCAGCGCTCCATGTGAGTTCTGTCCTCCAACTTTTTCCAATTCCTCGTGTCTCCCACGTCCTCTTGGGGAAGATTGTGATCCTTATCTGACTGCTCTATACATTCCCCTCAAAAACACATGATGGCTGCATCTACAAGGACAGAGAAGGCACTTCATTTGTATAATTAACAATATCAAGGAATATGAAGTGTGACGAATGCATTTGTGTTGCAAGTTCTTGGTTCACAAATGAGCCCTTTACAGATGATTTGCCGAAAATCAATGGTGCTTTTCAGTGTCCCAGGGCTACGCAGTAATCTGTTGGGCCTCAGTACGTTTTGAATTTCATATTTTCAAGGAAACTCATAATGATCTCTTTCATATTGTCTTTCCTAATAGTATAGTGTTCATACACTAAGGATGTGATCATTGTTCAATATGACGTCAATCCAACTCGTTACACAGTTGTCTTGCTTCCGAATATCACCACAACGTACGTCCTTGTGTTGGCTTGCATGGCATACATGTCGATCAAGACGCATGTGGACGTGTCCCATGCAGCACAGAGCTGTACATCCCCATTGCCGTCTCGTTGTGGTTCAAATGGGGGCCAGCTTGCTGAGCAGCCTAGCTTCCACTCAAGGTGGTGGAGGAGCTGCTGCTGCTGCTGCTGCTGCTGGTGTTTGATGGGAACAGGCCGACCCCCATGCAGGCCAGGCCCAGGGGGGAACAGTGGGTCAGGGAGCCTAGCGTGTTCTTTATCAGCTGGCCCGCCGACAGCACAACAGATTACAGCCGTTCCTCTACTGATTCATTGGCGGCCGGATAAATGTTAATTGTTTTCATCATTGGCAGCTATGCGGATGCTCTCAAAATGGAACCAGTCCCTCACTGCTTTACCTCCCACACGCTGTCCGTCTCAGACTTTCAGTCCATCCCTGCAGTGTCTCCTCACTCCCCTACTGAACCCTTCTTCCATTCGTCAGGTCGAAGCCCCCAGCACTTAATGTTCCCGGGGCTGACAATAGGAGAATTTCTTTAGTGTAACGGCAAGTTTGCTCATGCACGAAAGTAGCACTCTGTGAAAGGAAATGCGTTCAATGGCCATCATTACTGTGGGAATCCACCAATTGCAATAATGATAGTTGATCTGGGATCATCTCTGCATACAAAAGATACTTTAAATGAATGCAGTGATTTCAGTTAGCCTAGTCTAGTCTAAATCTACAGTTGAGTTTAGAAGGTGCTCACGTCCTCGCGTCTGCTTGCCTTGCAGAGTCTTCATGCATGGAGAAGCTTCTGTCTAAAGACTGGAAAGAGAAGATGGAGAGGCTAAACACCAGCGAACTCCTAGCAGAAGTCAAAGGTAAGACTTGCTCATCGCTGCATCAATACCACAGGGTTCCCAGGTCGATAGACGAACATCATTCATAGATCATCAAGGGACTAGCTCTTTATTCCTTCGTCGGACAGACAGCTTGAGCAATTCTGGCTACGGCGGGTGATGCTGTGGTGATCCGGTAATTATTTAGCAGGACTGTGCCTGGTTTCAGAGAGAGCAGGCCGGGGTGGGTGGGGGTGGGGTGTTGAGGACAGTGGACAGTGGCCGGCTCACCCCGACGCTCTTCTTCTCACCGCAGCACGCAGTGGAGAGGAATTTATCGACTCTGTGAGTGAACGCCCTCTGCGCCGCGTATCAAGAGCCGCACGGCACGGCTCCGAACCCCCACCAAACGTTGTGTTTACGACAGGGTGGTGGGTGGGGGTGGGGAAGGATGGTCTGGGCCAGGCTGGGCAGGGCTGCCTCGGCTCCGACCTTAGCACTGACTGTTACTAAGAGCCCGTGTGTTTACACTGCGCCAAGCGCTGCACAACCAGCTGGCTGATAACACGGGGCTGTCCCTGGCTGCCGCCGCGGTGCGCTTCCACGTTTCTCCTCGCTGCTCCCCTTTCGGTTTCTGGCAGTCAAGTCCCTGTTTCAACCCAGCGGGGTTCATTCACAAACGCCTGATGTTGTGGGATAGTAACAGATCAAATAAGACAATTCTTTTTCTTTATTTTGGGTTGTTTGTTTAGTTTGGTTTGTTACAATGATGCTCTTCTACTGGTATATAATGTCAAAGATTTGCAAACATTGCTGGCTCCTCTCTTATGCTGACACTTTTCTGTTATGGTCTCAAATAGAGTATTTTACTGCACATGGTTGACACACATGAATAATATTGGCATTCGGTTTTAATTAATGAATCATATTTTTGTCACGCGCAGGGCAAAGAAAAAAAAAGAGCTTTAGAATCCTCTAATAAGTATAGTCATTGGCAATAACCTTAATGAACTGAGGGATAAATCATAGCTTGGTAAACCAGATTCATTGTACCTGCCCTAGTATATGCCACTGTAGATCAAAGTGCAGTGGATAAAATGGTCAAAATGATTTAGCCTTTTGAAAGCAGATCTATTAAATTACAGGGAATTTCTTCTGTTTGATGAATGGCAATGGTAAGGTTACTTGGTAGTGTGTAAACAGGTAGGCAGCCTGATAATACACGCTATGGCCTCTGTCTGCTGATGTGCACAGAACTACAGTCCATACAACACTGTTACCAATATAAATGCTTCTCCTATCTCCGTGGCAGTCTTGGCTTTTTTAATTAGCATGCCATTTCATATGACTGTAGACATTTCAAAGGGCAGCTTTGTGTGCCCCCTTACAAATGTCTCTCTCCATATTTGATGTTTGCCTGGTGTAAATATGGGCAATTAAAAAGAAGCCAGGGTTGGAGACACACAGGGTCCATCTAATTAAAACACAAACAAAGGTAGAGCACAGAATACACCTTATGATTAGGATCTAAAGTGGTATAATGAATCAGAGTTTTCAATAATTGTTAGGTTAAAATAAGTACAAAGGGCAAACATGCGTGCAAACTTCTATTAATAAAAGAATAGTTGAATGTAGGCAGATGAAAAGTACATACAGGGAGGCTGACCTTGCATATTCTTTTCTTCATATTTGTTGGATCTACAACCAATTATGTTGTTTACCCGATTGTGAGCTGCCTCGTGGCATTGTTTGATCAAAACAGAAGTATTACTTTATGTGACCTTAAACACACAAGGACATCACAATTTATGTCTTTTTTTTTACACTACTTAGCTCATTGTGGGTATTTCTCACAATACAAACGTTCACACACTTCGTTTTTGTCAACAAAAACTTTTAGCGCCTGATTTTATTGCAAAGGCAAGTGATGGAATGCGGCTGGTGCAGACTACTCTGAGA
This sequence comes from Lota lota, assembly GCA_026745465.1. Classification (NCBI taxonomy): domain Eukaryota; kingdom Metazoa; phylum Chordata; class Actinopteri; order Gadiformes; family Lotidae; genus Lota; species Lota lota. The sequence goes on along the minus strand of JACYXH010000659.1, from coordinate 12,363,265 downwards.
GAGCAAGAGAGACAATAAACACTTTTACTGTGCTTGTGCTCAAACATGCTCAGAAATGCCTTTTCCTCTTGTGGTGAACATGCAAGTAAACAAAGCCATGGTATCTACAACATCAGAGATTTGCTTTAAAGCTGCGGTGGCCCAGCCAAGCATTTACCTCTTGGAAATGACACATCCATAATGGATGCTTATCGTCAAGTGAATTTCTCTTGTGAGTTGAGAATTATATATATAAATATATAGACTTTGTATATATATATATATATATATATATATATATATATATACTTTTAAAAATATATATATATTCATGTAGAATTCTTAGTAGAAATGTGCTGCACGCTCCCGAGTTAAGGCGAGTCATTAAGTAAGACATAGAGAATGTGGTTGTAAGGGTTCAATTATTTTTATCGGTCCTGTCTCGTACGCTGGTAGGGCTTAGCACCCACACCAGCAGGCTGGAGGAGGGGTTGGCAAAAGGAGAATTAGTGGCGGATTTCTTTTCAGCAGCCGATTCCAGAGGCAACTGTTTGTTTTCATACCTGAGCTTAGCTGTCAATCAGAAGGAACGGTAAAAAGGGAGATAAAATCTCCTTGAACCAAACCACAGCACACAAGAGAGTACGAGAGAGAGAGAGAGAGAGAGAGAGAGAGACTGGCTGGAAGCACTCCAAACCGCAGAGAGTAGGAGGTGCGGGAGAGGTGGCTCATCCTTTATATATATATATATATATATATATATATATATATATATATATATATATATATATATATATATATATACAGAGAGAGAGAGAGAGAGAGAGAGAGAGAGAGAGAGTGAGAGAGAGAGAGAGAGAGCACGAGAGAGACAGGAAATGGGACGTATATTGTTGAGATTTTCGATTTTATTTTAATTTCATTGTTTGAAATACTGCTAAACATCCAAACACTTTTTATTTTACTAGTCAATAAAAAAAATTGACCCCACACACATGCTCAGACAAAAACACTTATAAACACTTAAACACACACACATAATTGTTTTTGTTGTCTTTGTAGATCTCTGCTGCTAGTAAAAATATAATGTCAAGTGTTTGAAAGAAAGAGCTGGCTGTGGTCTGTGCTACTGGGGCTGCATGAAATCACAGTGTTTGAGTTTGCCTGTAGAGCGTCAGTGTTCCAGCTCCCCATGCACAGAGAGGGAAAGCTCAAGCAGTTTTTCAAACCAGGGGAAAATATGCAGTGGGTAAATTGGCACATGTACACCCATACACTGGCACACACACTCGTACGTATGCGTGCACACACACACACACATACACGCACACACACACACACACACACACACACACACACACACACACACACACACATACATACACACACACGCACTCACACATGCACACAAAAGCACAGACACACACACACACTCCCATTCACACACATACACACTTCACTCATTCCATTGGAATTAGTAAAAAAAAAAAAAAAAGAGAGAAGCATTGTAGATTTGTGTTGAAATGGAAGCTGGATTTCTGAAGCGCAGAAATTGCACTCTTCTAATCAATTTCAAAATGCTGTTTTAAATGACAGTGGACGGGTGCACACAGGCAGCCCTGTGGCAGTCAGATAAGTGGAAGCCCTTTAGTAGGAGAGGGGCAGGCAGGGCAGGGTGGCCGCCCAGGGGGATTTGATGCAGGCCCTACCTGGTTTGCCTCTGCCCCTGCACACGCTCACACACACACAGGAGACTGCTGTGTGAACACACAGCCCATATTGTTCTGCCATCTGGGTTTGCTTTAAAACAGGATTATCCCATTTTAAAAATGCACCTTTATTATTCTTGGGCAACTGAATGCCGCTGAGATATATGCTACAATATCTATATATTTTGCATGGTATCACATCATTTTATATAATCTCTGGATATCAACCTGAGACAAATGCATGATGATAATATATACCTATCTATACCTAGGCACCTACATATCTACCTATACACTGACAGGTTTTATTTCAAGTAATCAAGAAATCCAAATGGTAAAGCATTGTGTATGTCAAATTTCAATTGAATGTCTAATCAAATAACACATTTTAACAAATTGAACAGTGAGAATATTTTGATCATGTGCATATGTAAATGTTAAACTTTGTGGGTTTTTAAAGATATTTCTTTCTGTTTGATTAGGAGGCGGACCTCACCAAGGCCTTTGCCTATACACTTACAAACGGCCATTCATCTTCACACTATGTGCCCACAAACATAAATGCAAATGCAAATAAGGCACACACAAACATGCGCACATACCCACACACACAAACACTTTCAAAACAAGCCATACAAAACTGTATCTGTCCAGTATTTCCAGTCAAAAGTGGCTCAGTTTGCGTTTTCTCAACACCTTAGTCAACTCCTTGCCCTGTGCACTCAGGTGAAATATGAGCCATAGTAAATCATTATTCTTTGGGCCACATTTGCCAGATGAATGTACAAGTAACACTGGGTGTTTTTCTCCTTTAATGAATTGAGGAATTTAGCTCATGGCAATGGTGGTATAAATGAAAAAAGAAACCGCTTTGTGAGACCCGCTTTGTGCATGTTTGTGTTTGTGTATGTGTGTCGGTGTGCTTAATTGTGTGTGTGTGTGTGTGTGTGTGTGTGTGTGTGTGTGTGTGTGTGTGTGTGTATTTTCATGCCACGCTTCACAAATTACATTTAAATTAGCCTTAGGTATCCCAAAACAGCTTTTGGACAGCTAAACAACACTGCCGTTCAGCTGTTGTTTTTTCCCCCACATAATAATAAGTATTCACTCACCTCTACATTTGCCAACAACACATACTTGTTTCTCAATTGTGGGGTCCTCTCTACTGAAATATTCATCAGCGTTGCCGATGCAAAGCAAATCGTGTCCATCACAGGCTTGTAAGTGTGATGGAGCATGGGGTGTACTGACAACGTGAGGTTTAGTTTGTGTCATGGTGATTTCCTTCCACAGATTGATAGATACATTCCACAACCACATCTCTCCCCCTTTCTCCACTGCCCATAGTTGTTTTGTACCACTTGGCTTCTCTGGATCCCGAAATGGTCCCCTTGCCTTATATCCTGTTTCTCCATTTGGTGTTCAACCCCACAGATACGTTACAACACCTGTTAAAATGATGTGGAAATTTGACAATCTCTAGCAACAATTAATTATGGGATGGGATCAGCCAATTTATTCTCCATGCCTGTCTTTGCGGTACAGTGGATTCCCTATCACCGCGAGGCCTGCCGAATCACAGGCCCAGATAGTTCAGCTACAAAATTGGGATCCCTTTTACTTGTATCCAGTGTATGATTTCAATTATATACGTTGATTTAGACAGTGAATGCCAGTCATACAGCAAGGACAGCATTTAGTTTCCACCACAAATATACATTTTTTCTTTATTTATAATTTATAATTATTTTTGCTGGGCAATATGTTGAAGCATACTTTGCCATACTTCATGTATAGACAGTCAAGTGCCGATGCTTTCACATTAGCATAATTACACTGCCATGTAATGCTTGCTCTATCATCAAAGTATTACCCCGAATCACTGTTCAGCCTGTGCCCCTGTGCAATTTCACTCCAAGTGTTTTTATTAACAACCTCTCAACGTGTCTATTTGAATAAGTCTTCAAATATCTTTTGAAATACCACTTTAATGTAAACACACATACACATACACACACACACACACACACACACACACACACACACACACACACACTCATGCTGTTTGTCTCCCCCTCATACACACATGCATTATGAAATGCTTATGCATAATTAGGAAAGTATACTTGATAAAAAAGTATGCTATCAAAAGTACCCTTATGAATATCAAGCACATGATCCGTTTAGATTTAAACATAAATGGATGCGCAGTCCTTCAATGTTAAGTATCTTATCAGTTCATGTCATTAAACATAAGGTTTTCTAGTCTATGTTGCCACTGCATGACATGTGCTTGGGAGGCCTTGCTTATGCTTGTTAATGGTGGTTTATTGGCAAGATTAACAGCTTTCATATCATAGCAGGGGCAGCTAGCCAGGTGAAACAGCTGTTGCCCATATTGTCTGGCTTCTGTAAGATAGAGACACTTCAATGCCATATTATAATAGACACATATGGCCATGGAATAATGGCGGGAAAAAAGTATATAATGCATTTATAAGCAAAACAAGCCTCACCTGTCTTTCGATTGCTCCCAGTAAGCTGATGAATGGAACTGATTAGGCTATTCATAATGTGCTTTTTTTCTCATATAGTTGCCCGTATAGAAAGGGGTAATTTAGCCTCAAAGATAAACTACAAATGTTGTTTCAAGCTTTTCTTGACGTCAATATCTGGCCTTTAATCCAATACAAAAAACACACCCATACATCTATGTAAACACCAAGGACAGCATGAGCTAAAGCAAGCGGTGTGAGGTGAAATAACCACAGAGGTGTTGCACTCCATTCACATGGGGTCACGGCGCCTTCTTTATTATATGGAGCGGTAAACATAAACACAAATCTCTACAGACCTGTGAAAATACGCCCCCACCCACATATGGGTGAGGAAGCACAAGCAGGATATTCAGAGAGAGATAGGAAGATAGGGAGACAGAGGGGGAAAGCGAGAGAGAGAGAGAGAGACAGAGGGACAGAGAGAAAGGGAGGGAGAAAGAGAGAGGGAGAAAGAGGAAAATAAGAGAGAGATAGCAAGGGAGAGAGAGAGTGACAGAGAGGACGAGAGTAACACAGAGAGAGAGAGGGAGAAAGAGAGAAAGAAGAAGAGAGAGGGAGAGAGAGCACGTAAGGCATTTTAGCTATGTGTTGTCTGTGTCCGGATACAGACCGGCACAATCGTAGCATTTAGACGTCTTAATTTACTTAGAAAGGAGTTTGCAGCATATGGAAGCTCCCACAATAGCTGACTGATAGGGAGACAAAGAAATTCTAGTGTTCTGGTGCAAAAAAAAAAGAAAAAAAGTCCACTGCCCTGGTCATAATGGCTCAGCTGTCCTCACCCAAAAAAAAAGGAAGAGAAAAGGGTGTCTTGTGATTCCCCCTGCGTTCCCCCTCCTCTACACCCTCCTTCTCTCTTTCTCTCTTCTTTTTTGTGCCTCAATCTTTTATCTGTGTTATTCACTCGGGACTCTTCAAAGAAACAAGCCTCCTTCTTTTTCCCGGTACTGGACTTGGAACCCAAATTAGAGACTGCTTGATTAGAGCAATGAGGAGCCGGCCAACAGAAAGGGAGATGTGGGCATTGGACAGAACAAATCGCACCCCTACAAAGTGCCTTTTATCCACAGACCCCAAGGCTCGAATCCCCCCAGCCCCGCCGCACCCCCCTCCCCCTCCCCCTCCCCCTTCCAGCTACCATGGCTCTGCTTGTTTTCTCCTTATCATTTATTTAGTCACTGCTTTGGTTGATGTTTTCTGCCCTAGTTTGCGACATTTTGGAGGGGGAAAAAAAATCAATAAAAAGGGGTGAAGAATCTCAAAAGGTGAACGTTGAATGGAAGTGAAAGAGGACAACGGCGCATAAAAACGGCGCTCCTGTACTTCTCCGTACAGTGTCCATCTGGCGGCTCTCCCAGCCCACACCGTGGTGGACTGGGGTGGGGGGGGGTAAGGGTACCTGTTAGTATGGGGGGCCTACCGGGCTTCCACATGAGTCTGTTACGCCTCCTGCACCTCAACACCTCCTCCGCCCTCCCCGCCCCCCCGGAGGAAGATGTCACTAAGTGTTAAACCGACGAAGCCCGCTGGCGTTTTTTTATGTAGCACCCAGCCAACTTCCAGTCTGTCTGTCTGTCTGTCTGTCTGTCTGCCATCAACAGCGGGATGCGTGGAGACACGTTAACAGGCCAACCCCTAACCCAGCGCTGTTAAGGGCCATGCAATATGCAGGCAACGGCCCCTCTTTGTCAAAGACACAGCCACTGCTCGCCTCTTCTTCACCACACAATAAAAGTTTTATCAGCATTTAAAACTGATCCATAATTTAAAGCAGGAAGAAAGAGATTTTTTTCTTTTTTTACTGAGGCAGGCCAACAAAAAACACATGTCTATTATGGTCTGCTAAGGAAGTTCTGCACATCTCCATCTGTTGCTACACTGAACTGCACACAGAGCTGCTTAAATGTTTATATTGCTGCCACAGATTAAAATATGTCTTTCACATTTTTCTGAACTTATTTTTGTGGCTGGTAAAGGAAGCAAGCGTGAACAATGAAAGAGGAGAATGTAAAGTGGGAGCCACTTGCCATTTCCTTAGTGCAGGGGGCATTCTGGGCTTCTCCCAACAACACAGCCTCCCCATCACAACAATGGGCCCTCTGTTAGTATTCCCTGGGTGTTCATGTAGGGCCTGTAGTGGGCCAACACCTCCCCCCAATTCTAGTCCACTAGATCCCTCTGTGGACCCCAGGCAGCAGGCTCCTCCTGTTAGGGAACACACATTCTCACCTATCTAGACACACACACACACACACACACACATACACACACACCCATGCACACACAAACACACATACACACACACTCTCACATACACACACACACACATGCATGCACACACACACACACACATGCACACACACACACGCATGCACACTCACACACATTCACACGCACACACACACCTACACACACTAGCTCACAGTGTGCACATTTGTGCATGGCTTATTTCCTTTTGGCAATTTAAATAGTTATTGAACTATTCATTCTGCTACAGGAGGGCTAGTGCAAAACCCACAAGCTAGCCCCCTCTCCTCACACTGACCATCCAGGAGGATGTGAAGTAATGCCACGCCCTTGTGGCCTTCCCCATCCCCTCTCCCTACCTCCCCTACCTCCCCTACCGCCCCTACCCCTCCTCCTCTCTGTATTGATTTGTGACTAAAGAATCATGTTGGTCACCTATAAAAAAAAGGGGGTCTAGTCAAAGGTTAATACAATCGGTGTATAATGTATCATTTTTACCGATAAGTCACTCACAACAAGTGTCCCTTCTTATTCGCCAACAGCCATCGGTGAATAAGAAGTCAATTCAGTCCTCGGAAAAAACACATGCAAGTCCAATGAATAGCTGCTTTTAGGTGGGTTGTTTGGCTGGCCAGGAGGATAAATGGAGAATTGCAGCTCTCTTCCACTGCAGCAGGCAGCGGAGGCAGAGCAAGGCAGGCTTAGGCTCAGACAGGCCTGCCAGTAAATTGCCCTGAATGGGTTCTAGAGGTTGACAGGCCCTATTAAGACAAACGGCCTTCCTCATTGGAGAGATAAAATAAATCAGGTGTTTAGTCAAATGAAAATAGTTTGAGTGGAGAGGGCCCTGGGGAGCTCTGGGAGCAACTCAAGACAGATGTGGCCAGAGGAAGACACCCAGGAAGGAATGCAGCTACCGCTGGCCCTAGGCCAGCCTATACTGTAGTGTTCTGTAGCTCCACATGCCTTTATCTCCTCTGTTTCCCTATCTGCCCCTCGATACCCTGTCCTATCTCTCTCTCTCACTCCCTCTCCCTCTCTCTTTCAATTTCCCCATCTCCTTTTTCCCTGTGTGCTCTGGGATCGGCTTGTCACACAGGAGTGCACCAGGAGGAGAGTGAGTTACTGTCTAGACTCTCACTGGCAATTATGTTGGGTGTGTAAGTCAATGGGAGGATCACTTAGCATTGATTAGCAGGAGGTGGAGAGCAGTGCAGTGGAGCTGCCCTCTCCATCACACACACAAACACGCACATACACGCACATGTGCGTGGACACGCATGCACGCACGCGTACAGGCACGCACGCGTACAAGCACACACGCACACGTGCACACACAACGCAGTGAACGCAGGGAAACAGAGGTAAAAACCCATTGGTGAACATAAATTCATCCATGCCAGCCCTGTACAGGCATTATGCTCAGCACCTCAATACAGTGGTTATGAAATATTTAATTAAACCATTCAAAACATTTGTGCATTTGTGTCAAATGTGTGTATCTGGTGATGTAAAATCTGATCTTCACATTTCTTTTAATGCCATGACCGCTTGTGTTATCACACTGCTTGTGAGGACCATGTCGTTGCCTGCTCACTGCTCACTGCTCCCTGGTGGGGTGGGGGGGACTGCTTGGTAACATCTAGTCAGATTCTCATTTAGATTCTAACACCACCACTTCTACACTTTCTGGGTTTACACGTCTGGTTGTCTGGCATGAGCCGCCGCCCCGGGGCTGCCAGCTCCCCCGTAGCTCTTTGTCTGTTTCTTCGGCAACAATTCCTCTCCTTTCGCGATGTCACACTGAAAGCTGTGAGCAGCTCCTCCTGTAAAATAGACAACTCCGGGCTGTGACCTTAACACTTCTAATGAAGCCACTGCAGTCGGCGGCTGTCAGTCTGCCGGTCTTTGTACCGTGTTTTATACACAATACAATAGCCGCACAATACGCCAATCCATGTGTATATGTTTGTTACGTTTTAGACTGCCGTATAAAAGCCAATATCACTGTGTAGCCTACCGGAAGACAATTATTACTGTAGTTCCTATTATAGCCATTGTCAGTGGTTTTCAATGCTTCAATACACCAGGTCCAAGTCTTCCATTTCTATGCGCCGCAAACAGCTCACATCTCGGCTGGTCGTCACCCTGTTATCCCTACGTTTTGGGACAGTTCACCTGCTAACCCCCCCACTGCCGGTGTTGCCTGCACAGGTACTCCAGAGAGTCTCGCTGAAAAGGAGCACCAGCTCTCCACTATGATCGGCCAGCTGATCAGCCTGCGAGAGCAGCTCCTGGCCGCCCATGACGAGCAGAAGAAACTGGCCGCTTCACAGATGGAAAAGCAGAGGCAACAAATGGAGCTGGCTCGCCAGCAACAGGAACAGGTGAAGTGCCCTCTCCTTTTTTGGTCTTACTTCTTGTCTCTGTCGTTTTTTCCACTCTGAGTTTGTATTATTGTTCTTCCTGTGTTCTTTCTTTCTCTTCCTGCTTTCTCGCATCGCCACCTTCTTCTACTCCGTAATCTTGTTTTCTCTTCCACTCTCCGTCTTTATATCATACACCATTAAATACATTTGTCACACATTGTCCCTTAACTCTCTGTTAGTTCATTTTTAATTTCATGGCTGGAATCTTGCAATAAAATATTATTCCTGTGCAGGAGTTTAGAATAATATTAGATTTAAGATGTTTTATTTTATATCCACTTGAATATTCAATTCAACTTTTGTCATGCTCGCTCACACACATTTATGCTGTATGGTGGGGAAATTGTTAGTATGACTTGTACTAACAAATGTGAGTGGATGTGTGAATTAAACGTTATATTAAACACAGATATCCTCTATATCTTATAAATCGACCCCTATTAGAACAAGCCTGGCATTCGATTTGCGGCACAAATCAGGCCAATGAGCCATATTGGACAAATCAGCAAATTAGCAATGGCCATGAAATGTGTTAATGTCCGTGAAGGAATAAGGACGCAAACTATCCACACGGGCGACACTTTTATTATCACCCACCACCGTAATGGCTATGAGTCAATTATCAGCTGAGAGTTCACCCAGAGTTTTCATAGCACACCATCAAAACCTCCCCCGTATGAAATGGAGAGATGGACCACACACACACACACACACACACACACACACACACACACACACACACTGTAGATTGATGCATTTTGTCACAGTACACTAATAATACATTACCACTATTGATTTATTTTTCAATCAGTCATATTAATATAGGAACCATGGTTAATTATCAAGGAATCCTCAACTCACTGACCTGCTACAGGTGTTGGCATACACTCAGCCGTTTTTAATCTAGTCGGTTGTGTCTCAAAATGGAACAAGGAAACATATATAGAGGGATGGTGGGGAGGGAGGGGATGAGGGACAAACAGGGGGACTGAGAAGGAAGGGGTCCACATAGAGCTCTTGAATGTCATCCAGGCGTCAGGGACGCAACGCTGTAATTAACTGTTGACATACGTGAGGAAGCCAGGACAAATTAATCCTGACACATTTGCAGACGACCAATTTCTTACAGTGAACACTTTGTAATTATATTTGAAAATGAAAATTAAATAACACTTAAAGGCAGGTTGTCACACTCACTGAAGTGTGCATATAGTTAGTGGTACTGCTCAGACGTGATCGACAGTGTGACTGTATGACTGCTGTTTGTCACTGCACTGGGCTGCGGGGGGCTCTGCCATACAAACTATCTCTCTATCCTCAATACAATCTCGATAAGGATCCTTCCATTTCAACACTGATTGGAATATTATACATGAAAGGAAATCGTATTGTAATTGATATTTTCCACTTTTTTTGTGTTGTGTTAAGGGTCTCGGTGTTCAATGTTGAGTGTTGAGTGTGAATTAACCAATAAACTAATTCCACGTCGCCCACATGGTATCCCCTGCAGATCGCCAGACAACAGCAGCAGCTCCTGCAACAACAGCATAAGATCAACGTTCTCCAGCAGCAGATCCAGGTCGGTGCATTTAGAGTATCACCGCTGTGTGTGTTGTTTTTTGTTGTTTTCCTCGGCAGCGACTAGAGGACCTTGAGGAAATGTATGTTTTCCGAGAGAATGGCAAACAAATATTATTATTTTTATCCACCTCGCATGTGAAATTGCTGGGTATATCTTTATTTAAAATTTTTGTCACTCTCCCCTATGCTTGTCATTTACATCAGATGTTAATTGGCTTTGGGTAATTGGGAGCGCTTTAAAATATGGAGGAGAATAATTAGCACATCTTAATGAACAAAGAGAGAAAGAAGAGGAGAGTAAGAAGAGCTAATGAGTGCTGTGGCTGGTGAGGAGCCTAGAGGTGTGTGACATAAAAGAGGCTGGTAAACGCTCCTGGAAGCAGCATGGCCCACAACAGCTACGTGGCCCACCAACACAGACACACATTCATCTCCATCGTTGGCTATTCCTGTTCTACTTACTCTTGATGTAAACAGAATGTAATTACATTTGCATCGCGGAAGTTCTTTCTACATAATATTATTAAGCAGCGTGTATTTTTATTTGCTGTAAACTGAAGTCATGAAGAGAAAGACTACAGTGTGTGTGTATGTGTGTGTGTTTGCTTGTGTTTGTGTCGGTATGCTGGCATTATTTGTTAAAGCATGCAATGTTCCGTGTGTGTGTGTGCGTGTGTGTGTGTGTGTGTGTGTGTGTGTGTATCTTTTCTGATATGGTACTAGTGTTGAAGTGCAGGACCACCCAGGCTCTGTGTTGTTAGCCAAGGCCAGGCTGTACAGGATAATCAAGGGTTGGTCACTGGTTGTAGTCAAGGTTGTGGGCTTTGCTGTCTGAGGGAGCCAAGGTTATCCTGTTTGTTGATTCTGGTGTCAGGCACATCCCTCTCCATTCACCTCCCACGTTCCACACACACTGAGTGGGACGTCTGTCGTCACTCATAGCCCACACCACCTCTCTTTTTATTGTTTTAGTGTTAGTGTATTATTTTATTTATTATTTTATCATTTGTTTTAAATTATATTGTTTTATTTCATTATTGTATTAATCACGTTTTAAAAATACAACTTTGTTTTGGTACATTTTGCATCCCTTGACCCCTTGGATGACCTTGCGTCCGCAAGGCGTCCTTTACACATTTTACTTGCTATGTTCTGTCCTGGTGTGGTCCTGTGGGGTGTAGAGTATGCCCTAAATGTAAATGTAAATGCAGAGGCCATGCAGACCTCTCCGCCGTCCACAGCACCAAGCACAAAGGCCGGCATTGCTGCCGGGACGTTAAAACAACACTCTCTTTCAAGGTTTACCCAGCAGCAAAGAGAAGGCCATCTTTGTCAACACGTTCTCGAGGGTCACCACCAAGTTAGACCTTTCACTTAAATACTGGACGGCTTATTTGGAAAATGAAGCCATATCATACTCGACTAAAGAGGAGCATAGTGCAAGACACTTTGGAAAAACACTCTGACGTGAGGCAGCGTATGCACTGCTAATGGCTGAGGAGCACTCACGTCAAGGGCTGCTCTTTACCAATGCCTTCATTAAGCACGCTAGGCTCCTTATGCATCTGCATGTGGATCCCTACATCCACATGATACCTGTGAATGTGTTTAAGTTCATAAGAGGAGGTGGTGGAGGTGTTGTACACACACACACGCTTGAAACAATTGAACAGAGAGGGAGAGAAGTAAAGATAAGTGATTCTCCTGCATCATCCAAGTTAGCCTCTCAAAGGTCAGACTCAGGCCAGAATCTCTCCGACCTAAGTCTCCTCTCTGATCTCTCCCGATGAGCACACAGCGGCCACAATTAAACAAAGCATCATCGTGTCCACTGACCATCTGCTCTGCTGACAATTTGTTTCCGGGCCGATTGGGAACCTCATGTAATGCTCTTAGTGCAGTTTGATTAGGTTCAGTATTGTTTATCTCGTACAAATTCCTTTGTCAGCTTCCCCTGATAGTAGTGTCTCCATTTATCCATCCATCACCATTAGCGTATACGCTTTGAGGACTATTAGTGAAGCCTCTCGTTGGGATTCTGTGCTTTCATTGCAGTTCCTCTTTTAAAAATATCCTGGCCTCTTTTAATACACACCAGCTTTGACTTCATTATTACTGTATACAAGCTTGTCACAGACTTTTAGCACAGTGGTAAAGCAACGCTGGGGACTGGTCCCCCCTGCTGTTAGCATGGGAAGCAGTCGACTTTACTGGGATCCCAGTGGCCCTCAAAGTCTCCTCTAGGTTTAGTTCAAGGGCTGAGGAAACAAAAACCAGGATTTCTCAGGTCCTGCATTGGTGAAGTAACCGATCACATCAATGAACACCGTAAACTGGCCTTCCAGGGCAGAACAATAAAACCACAGGGACGGTCATTTGAGCCCTCTGTTGGGAAGTTTCACATGTTCCTATAAAAAGGCTTGTTTTTGAGTTGGAGTGTCTCTGGAGAACGGTGTGGTGGTGGTGGTGGTGGTGATAGAGGACAGATTAGTTCAAGAAGGTTCTGAACAAGGCATCAGGCAGTTTAATCAAGTTGTCTATCCGTTGAATGGCCATCTCTGCTTTGTCTCTGTTTTCTCATCATACTTACAAGAGGGCCAACCAGATTGAGTCTTTGTCCTTCGGGATTACAATGTCATATGCTATGAGATAGCAGCTGTTTAGCTCGCAGGGTTAGGATCTTATCAAAAGTAAAAGCTCAAGGCTTTGTGTGTTTTTCTCTCCCTGCTTGTTTGTGTTGCGTTAGTTTGTCCTCGTTGTTGAAATCAACCTGGCACTAATTTAATCCCACCAGGGATAAACCCTGACCAGAGTCACATCAAGATTAGAAACACAATTCAGGATGTTTTATCAGCATTGTGCACGGTTGAACATGTATATAAACATATAACATAACATAACTTATTGGTAATATTTGCATTTATATATTTACATGCATCATTTGAATAGATGCAGACTCACAACTATTTTCTCCTATGCCGTATAGCAAACAGAAATAAGAAAAAGCTTAAATGTAACTCTCAGACTATAGGCTATTGGCCACCTCACATGTGTTTTTCTTTCATTGCTATTTTCTAATTACACGTGAGTTCAAGGTTTGGTCAGGCTGTGCCAGAAGAAGTCTATAAAATGAGTTTATAAAAGGCATGTAGGAAGTTGCCTGTGCACGCACAGGCAACAAACACACAGAGACTCAACAGTGATAAAAGATACAAAGAACGTATTTCCACACAACCGGGGTAGGTGGTAAATGCTTTCTATAGAGCATGGTTCAGCTCTGGGTGCACATAATTCCACCATCAGTACCCGTTTAAACATATAGACATTTAGAACATTCAACTGGAAGACACACAGGTATATATATACAATGGTAAACAAGAGATAAAACACGGTGGATAGTGCATGGACAGTGGTGGGATTGTGTGGGCATTAAGGGATGACGAGCTGTCTAAGCTGGGTTCTCTGCGTTATAAGGGGCTGTTCTGTGACATGGCTAGAGTGGTGAGAAGGGAACACCAGCTATGGTAATACCCCCAGAGTGAGGTCCCCTGTCAAGATGAGACCTGATGGAAATCGGTGTTTTCTTACAGAGGTTTAGGACGAATCCCTTAGTATGTGTGTGTGCGTTTTAATATATATATATAAAAAAAAAATATACACACACACACGTTGTAACAAACACACAGAAAAACACACTAGCCCACACACATCAAGAGAATAAATATTGACTGAAAGGTCAGGCTGAACTTTATCTTCACACACAGGTTTCAGAAAGAAGCACGCCAGATAAAACGCAGAGAGAGAAAGAGAGAGAGAGAGAGAGAGAGAGACTTGTTTAATCAGAAAGATTTCACCTGGTCAATTTGAACTGTCCAATGCAGCGTTTGCATTGTTCAGCAGATTCCACCGATATATAATTTTTATCACGGTTATTGTTGTCTTTTGTTTTTGTATTTTTACCTTTGGTTTTAATCCTTGGATATGAAATGTTCTCGTTGTGGGGGAGTCTGGTTCTGTTTACCTTCGGACTGTCCTGTCAGGGACCTTGACATTACCAGGCTGTTGGACTTACCTCTTACGTGCAAACACACTCAGACACACGCACGGCCACACACACACACACACACACACACACACACACACACACACACACACACACACACACACACACACACCATGTGTTTATGACATGTTCATCATGCAACAGTTTAGAAAATTATACCAAAAAATATACAAATACCAATATCAATTAAATCCCACAAATTGTGTTTGTGTGTGTGTGTGAGGTGTTTTCGAGGTTGTGTGTGCGTGTGTGCGTGTGTGCTTGTTTCCTTTTCCTTTAAAAGCGGATGGTAGAAAAGGTTAAAAGAGAATAGGCCTATATAATGTCGCCATCACTTACTTCAAAGTGTCAAAGGTTTTTTCACATGCGGCTTTGATGATGTGGACAAACAGTGGGAGTTCAAATGTATTTGCTGCAAACAGTTACCAGATTAAAGACACATTTAGTTATGAGGATTCATCTACCCGACCGCCACAGCAATAAACCTGCATTTCTATAATGTCAGTCTATCTAACATATTTTAATAATGTAACGTTATTACTTTACTTTATTTTACCTAGTTTGTCAATGGCCATTAAAAAAATTTGTTAATAATAATACTCTTTAGAATAAACATAATTGTTTGTTTGTGATTATTATATGTAATTGTCGCAGACATTTTTCAAACTACAATATGCATTTTATTTGTAATGCAATGAGCAGCTATTTAATCAGATTATTTTGTTTTCTTCGCAATTAAACAAGACAAAGACTCACCAAAAACCAATGTAATGGTTAATAATTTAAATAAATATCATGACTGAAAATAAACAAAGCTGCTTGGTAATTGCGCAAATATAATGGTTCTAATTTGTGTATTTTCAGACACTTTTGTTGTCTCCCTGGCACAAATTATTTTCTCAGTGTGAGACTCTTATTAATGCACTGAAAAAAAAAGCCTCAGAAATAGACGTTGGAAAAGAGAATGTGTAAGTTCCCCAATTAGCGCAGCCGGATCACAACTGTTAGCATGATGCAGGGAAACAATAGGGGAGGGAATGGGAGTTTCTGTGTGTGTGTTTGTCTATCTGTATGTAAGTATTTGTCTATCTGTGTGTAAGTGTGTAAGTATGTGTGTGTGTGTGTGTGCTTGCTTACTTTTGTGCACGTGTGCTTGCTTTTGTGTATGTGTGTGTATTTGCAAGTGTGTGCGTGTGTATTTACACGTGTGTGTATGTGTTTGTGAATGTACATATGTGTGTGTGTGTGTGTGTATTTACACGTGTGTGTGTGTGTATTTACACAAATGTGTGTGTGTGTATTTACACGTGCGTGTGTGTATTTACACAAGTGTGTATGTGTGTGTGTGTGTGTGTGTGTGTGTGTGTGTGTGTGAGTGCCGCCTAGAACGTTTGGCTGTCGCGGTTGTCCCTTGTTGTGAGGAGCACAGTGTTAGCCTGTGTGTAGGATTATGTGAGGGCATTAACAGCCTAGTCAGATGGGCTTGGCTCTAACCCAGGGCGGCTCCATCCAATGTGTTCTTTACCCGTCTGAGGAGACTGTTAGCTGATGAAGATGTGCACATACGAGGCTGAAGATAAAAGAAAGCGGCGACCCGGCTCATTAGCCCCTGTGATTTAATATAGTGACTTGGATACAAATAATTCAGTGTGGTGGTCTCTATTGGTGGGGAGGGAGGGATCAATTTAATTAGTTATGAAATGTGCCTTCTTGTCACAGAGCAGAGGAACTGCTGACTGTTAAATAAAGGCACGCACAGTTTGAACAATAAAGCTATCGGCTCCCTGTTAATTAATTAATGATGCACAAAAATGCAATTGATACAATATCAGGAGTGGCTGATGGTTTGGAAATTAAGTTAAGTGGATTAACGGCTGGTTTAGTAATATTGTTATCGTGTTAATACAAATTCATGCTTCAGTAAAATACATACTTGTCGTTACCTAGGCGGTCTGGTATGTGAGTTTTGTTAGATGATCTCTTAAGATAAAGGGTTAGGGTTTTCTCTATATGGACATGGCCTGCACCTAACTAAGAAATTATTTCAGGCGCAACCTAAAGTGCTGTTGATCTGATGTCCCTGAAAGTTCAATCAAATCAACAGTACTTTAAGCTGTAAGCTGCAAGCTAAAGTACATTCGATCATTTAAAGAGCACTACATCAATACACAATTCTAAACGCTATCATAAGGTAACCATGCAGGTCAAAGCATATCTTGAGAGACTGTGGTGTGAAAGATATGGATCCTGTGTAATACTTCTTCAATGGTGGAATGTAGCCAAAACACACACCTCTTATTGTTTTTAATTACACAACATAACCATGTTCCTCTGCAATTAGCAGCCAGAGTCCACGGTGGCAGTGTGTTCTGACACCGTGGCAGTTTAAGTGGTGATAATGAACAGACTCCATCTGAGGGTGCATGCCACGCAACGCACTAGAAATGTGTAATGTCACACCTGAGTGTCTTCTTTAAATCTGTCACCGATGGGGCTTTTAAACTAACCCTGGGACTAAGCCCTTTTTGAAACCTGCCATCAATTCTCGCTGGTTATATCAGCTAGCACAATACAACAGCCCAATCGATTAGCAGTGCCTTTATGCCTCTCACCAGGCATTGACAAATTTAGCGATTACGATTGCCGATTTTCGATGATATCACAGGGCTAAATATGTTTGATAAATGAGTGCTTTACACAAATGTCACGACTATATATGCACGGGTCTAGCGTCTAGTACTGTTGAAAGTGCCCGTTTGTCCTGAATGGGGTTGTATAGCACCTGTTTAGATCGCTATGTGGCTCCAGCGCCCTTCTACCCTGGACGAGGGCGGAGATTCGTACACTTTACATCCATTGTGCCCTTGACGGTTGAAAGGAAAATATCAGTTTGGCGGAGAACACATCCACCAGTGTGGCGCTGGCCGGGTCTCATCCGGGCTCTCTGCGCAGCCTGTGTTTTCCCTGCTAATGTAGAGCAAACTGTTTTGTCTCTGCATTGGTTTCCGCATGGCCATGGTGCGCTGCAGTGGGCACCCGCGCAGGGCGAAAGATCTGCATTAATGGCTTCTACTGTGTGCCGGCAGACTGCTGGGAGAATGGGGGCCCGTGTTTTCTTAGGGCCCAGGGTGGCAAAGCAAAGCATTCAGCCCATGGCTCACGCAGAATAAATGACCTTTTTATGTTTTTTTTGGGGGGTGGGGGTGGGCGTTTGAACATTCCAAAAAGGAACACAATGAATGACTCATTTGGTCAGACAATTTTTTTTAAATGTATTTCCATGAGCATTGAATTATGATTTCATAATTCCTATAGTTTGAAGAATACAGGACGTGTTTATTTTATATAAAATAGGATCACGTTCTAAAACTCCCGCCTGTCTCTCAGTTGTTAGGTGTGCCATGATTTGGGACAATGTTAGAAAGTCTTAACACACTTGTTTCTGCCCTCCCTTCCCCCTCCACACACACACACACACACACAAACACATACACATACATGCACACACACGTGTATGCAAACACACACACACACACACACGCACACAAACACACACACACACACACACACACACACACAGCCCTGCTCTCTGCTGAACAACAGACAGGGCTCTGTTGTTTTGTGGCCCCAGCAGCTGGGAGGCCATAGTGAAGACAGAGAGCCAGTCTATCTGGGTGGGGAGGGGGGTGCACAGCCGCTGTGTGGCTAATACCATTATTAGATTATGGGCTGTTCTTCTGTCTCACTTTTAGACACACTATATTTTCTCATTTACTTCCTTTGGAGTGAATAATATAATAAAGAATATTCTTTGACCGCTGCTACATAATCATATACCTGTACAAGTTTGGTTCAGGTTAATATAACATGTTATGTTATGCCATGTTGACTTGCAAGAAACAGAAAACATGCAGTGAGGCCGTGGCTGTGTGGCGTTGACCCCCTCCTATCCGGCAGCAGCTACAGCGCTCCCTGAGGCTCCCCTGCATGCTCCAACCTCCCTCCCCCGTCCCGCCTCCCAGCCACGTTCACATCACATGCTCCAGGAGGACTTTCCAACTAGTCCGTGTCAAATGGTCTTAAAGTGGCTGGCCTCCTGCAGTATCAGGGGGCATTTGACTTCTTCCCTTCTTCCCTACAGCACGGATGTAGGCCTAGGCATGGGATAATGATGCTGACCCCGAGAATCACTCGGGCACCACACAAGGGACACTTTGTGTCGCCTGTGTTCTTTGTTTGTCGTTTTTTGGTTTCATTTTTATATATACGTTGTTTGAGGGTATAAAACATGCCAGATCCTCTTCATTTTGAGGCCAGACCATGTCAGATTCCCCCTGATTTCACACATTTAACAGACCCATTCATTCAGAATAAGGGATTGATTAGACATTATGTATAGAGTTAACATTGAAATTGGGATTATTCAAATTATTCAATTTGTTATTATGTTTTTATTTATTTATTATTAGTATGTATATTATGTATATTATTATATATATTATTATGTATATTATTAGTAGTATTATTCTTCATCAATATACAGTACAATATTTACATAATGCTATGTAAATAATTTGTTATTTGGGTTACTTTCATATTGATGAGAACAACACTTTGGCTGCTCCTCATACAGCAGTGCAGGAGTGCTCTCTAAATCTCTCTGAATTAGAACAGTGTGCATGTTTCCAAGGAATTACATGCCATTTTAGCGCACACTGCAGAGTAAGAATGTCATGAAAGTCAGAGGGGGGATGTCTGGCGGTTACAAAGCGGGTCTGAGGGATGGAGCGGGAAAACACTGCACTGCCCTTCTTCTTAAACGCCTGCCTACTTCATGTAGACATATTGGGATGGCTGTTTTCCAAGGGAGCTTGTTTTACTGTTTGAGGTATTAGTGGAACAAGAATTCATCTATTGGATATTCCCCCTGGAAGGCCCCAGCCTCACCCAGAGGCCTGGGTTTCCTGCACCACCCCTACATGGCAGGGCTTCACACACTGACAGGACTGTATGGAGCTGCGGCCGCGCCGCCTGAACGCCATTCAGACCGCACCTTTTGTCAGTCTAATCAGCTGCATCCAGAGCACAGAGAACTCATTCTGGGACTCATAGTGGTCGTGTTTGAATAGCAATGGTCACATAGCTTGGATGTTGGTACAGGTAAGACCAGAGGTGTGGTCAAAACAAAGGCTCAAGGTGGACCTACACCTCCCTAGTGGATTGGTCATTCCGTCTCAGAGTATGTAAACAAAGCATACACAAACACACTTTTTATATTGCAAGTATCTCAATCACCTTCACATGCAAAACAAGACAGAGCAGTGCCACAGAGCATATTTGTGTGTGAGTATTGTATTTCTAAAGCTGTGACAAAACAAGAGATGGAGTAGCCCATTCATATCCAGCGAGCTCCTTCTGGGTTCTGCTACCACAACCACACTAGCGTCCCGGAGAACCAAGCTGCTCCCAGTGGGCTGCATTTGACACGGGGGCAAGATAGATGGCAGCTTTTGCATAGGATCCCATTACCTTCCAATGGCACACCATGGATGGGTTTCACTCTCACTTGGAGCAACGCGTGATCTATTCGTTCTTTAGTAACAGCCGCAGTGTCTCCCCGGTGGATTCACTACGCACCGTCTTTCTATATAGAATCTGAAAAACGGTGAGGTGAGGAAAAGTGTTCTGAGGGTACGGACTTGGCTGATTTAATAAGAACGTTATTAACAGCAAAGAGACAGAATTGTTATTGTATTTGTATTGTGTGATTACACTGTGTACGTTTTCGCTAAACGGCCTACGGCTCTGACGTCAATCTGTCGATCAATTTGGATGTCAGACAGTTTGATCACTTTTGGTCGTTGATCACCATACAGCCTTACAATATGGTTTGCGATACGGTTTGATTCTCGTTAAATCAAAGGAACTGAGCCAAGATAAGCCCCAGCGCGAGCAGCGTATTAAAATATGTCAAGGAGTAATTATCCATAATATGAGAGCATGATCTTGCTGGTCTTTTCAAGAGGAAACACACACTCAAAACATGGTGAAATGAATGCACGTGTCTGTTTTATTCCCCCCTTCCTATTAGTTGGCCAAAGCGACGTTCTAAAACCAGGGTCTATGGTGAGGAGTTAATCTGAGCAAGGATCAGGGCAGTGTATGCAGGGTTCAGAGGGATTGCCGGTAGGGGGTCTTAGGGCCTCTAGGGGCCTGTATAGAGGCCGTAATAGACAGTGAGGAACATGGGTGTTGACAGGGACCCCGTGAGTGCTGTAATGTGCTGTACATCTCCATTTGTGCTCAGGGTTTGGGTGCCGCTGCCTTTCAACATTGTGTGTGTGTGTGTGTGTGTGTGTGTGTGTGTGTGTGTGTGTGTGTGTGTGTGTGTGTGTTTAAATGGGAGCTACTTTTCTTTCCTATAACTATGCCACATCACACAAGCGTAGTCTTCTGGAAAATGTTGAAGTCTTCTTAAAAAATCTATCTGCATATTTATCAGAACTGTCTTGTACACATAATATACCTGAGAATATTTTGTTTAGTTTAAGTTATTGTCTTTATTTATCTTTATTTTCACTTTTTTAAGTGAAATGAGCTAACTGTTTAGCTTCTGTTAGCTAACTGTTTAGCATCATTAGCTAGCTAATGATGATAGCTGTTTGTATGTAACACACTTGTGAGTTAAAGTCAAAGGTACAGAGGACAGAATAAGGCTGGAGCTCTTCCTGACCACTCTAATTGCCACCTAATGGCTTATCCCTTGAATATGCTCCCCATCACACGAGCAGGCTGGTTCCATTCGTCACCTACCAGCCTGGCTATCCTTGATGGGGAAACAGATTGCACGCTGGCCCGCTACAGCCATCACCAGGTCATCTGAATAGATGATACATGTTGCTGGATCCCACCACCACCCCCCCCCCCCCCCCCACCCCCCTTGTGGAAACCTCTGTTGATGTGTGTGTGCTGGCAGAGACGACCCAGCCTTTGGCCCAGTCTGTTCTGACTGATCACTACAGATGCCCCTCTTTAAGTATTCCAAGTCAGATCCTCAGTGTGGCGTCTTCAGGGAGCCACAATAGCACCTGTTCCTCATAAGATAGCTGATTCATGTGTCTTTAATGAAGCCGGGGGGCAGATGGTGTGAAACGGCATTATCCTGTACTTAGCCGCGCTAAGACAAAGGGAGCGCGCCGCCAGTGTAACAATGCAGCCGTGTGCAGGGGGAGAAGGGGAGGACGCTGCCCAAGTGCCCCGCTCACATCTGCTGCGCTTCACTCTCAGACTCCTCAAGATGATCTTGGCAATAGAAATATTCTGGGCACTCGGCCCACAGATGGATGAACTTGGGGGTAACTCTTAAAGAGGAGGCGTGTGTGTGTGTGTGTGTGGGGGGGGGGGGGGGGTTGGATGTGTAGTCACAAAGGAGAAAACTGACACACACGTGTACACACACTCATATGCATGCACGCACACAGGCGCGCACACACACACACACACACAAATTAAACCCTCTTCTTTCATACATTATACATTTTCTGCCATCATTAGAATAGCATGAAGTAAAGATTAAAGACAAACAGGATTCAAAGAAAAGTCGTGGAAATGTGTGAAGTGAAATGTAAGATGACATTCATCTTAACCCTGCCGACTTGGTTTAATAAATTGTCTTTCCTCCCAATCCCATGTTAAAGAACTTCCAATGAAATATTATACAAATGTTAAATACATAAGTGCATTGTCTGCTCTGTCTCTCTACAAGCGAATAAGTGACAGTCTGCCAAGATATGCTCCTCTATTTGAAGTGCCTCTAGACTTGATTTCCCTTTCTCTGACATTATTTGATGAATGCAAGGAGCTCGTTATAGCACAAAACAGCAATGCAAAGTCAACGCACCGATTTATTTTACTTTTGTCAACCAAATTCTTTTGCATATTGAACGTCTTTAAAACCTTGTAGAAATACAAATATCCAATTATGTCTTACACAAATGCATGGTAATTGTTGAAGCTGACCCCTTGACACTTTACCAAGGAAAATATATACTATGCACATTTTAATTAAATTATATTGTGATATTATGTGGAACCACTTTAGATGTATTTGTGTTTTAGGAAGAAAAGCTTATAGTTAAACACAGGAAATCTGTCCAAAGTTGTGTGGCAGTTTACTGTTTGACGAGTAGATCTTAAAAGAGATAATTACACAGTTCTACTTGCTTGGCAACATGTACTTCATCACACTCAGAACTCCTTTTTACTGACAAAAATTGAGAGGTAGCCACTGGGAAGAAAGTGATATATATATATATATATATATATATATATATATATATATATATATATATATATATATATATATATATATTGCTATTTCTGAAGCCGGCGCTAGAAAAGTTCAGCAAAACAAGTATTTGTTATGCTAACCAAATAATCAATGGAATAATTGAAGCAATGATTGACAATGACACATTTTCTGTAGGACAACTACTATTAAAAAATAAAAGTTCACTACAAATGTATTTATTGATTTGATTATTTGATAATTTTTGCTCTAGAAGTCTGTCCAATATACCAATGTCTTGGTATATATGTAGTTCAAGTATGCACAAATATTTCCATGTATATAATTCCCAATCCGTGCTGACATTAATTAAAAAATATTAAACAATAAAGGCCTGTGAGGGCTGTACATTTGGCTGCGAGATGCAGCCAAAACATACACAGATACAGTGAAAAGCTGTTTTCCCTTGTAACGCCCCTGATTCCGCCTCCCTCCCGCCTCACCCAACCCCCGCCCGTCACTTCCCCGACCCCATGTTGTGACATTACCTACTGCCTACTTTTCCATATGCTCTATACGTGTTGGGCCAAAGTCCATCTTTAATCTTGCCAGTCCTTCTGGAAACCTGGAACACACACACACACACACACATACACACACACACACACACACACACACACACACACAAACACACACACATAAAGATGTTTTATTTGAGTACATTTATTGAAAACTGTTGGGTCTTTCTTTCCCACCAGCAGCACATTTTACATCCTGAAGGATTACTATACTTTTCTATTCTCCTGTAATATAACTTTCTACACTTGCACTTCTGTAAAAGCCCCGTAGACATAAAAACGACTTTATTTATTTAGTTTTCAGTCGAGCTCTGCACCTCTGGACGGATCAATAAAGTGGTTTTAAGTAGGTCTAGCTTGCGAGCTATAAGAGAGAATACCGGCCCCAAAAAACACCAGTCAAGGGCATACGGGAGGAGGGGGGGGAGCCGTGCAGGGGTGAAAAAGTGAAGATCATAAGCAGACCTCAGCGAGAAACAGGGGGACGCCGTCGCTCAGAGCAGGTTGATTTCATGCCCCAATGCAGCGACGGTAATTGCACCCAGACCCCGTTTTATTGCGACTTGATTTTAAAGAGGGATGAATAGAGAGACATTCTGTAAAGTGTTTATTTTGGGGGCTGACCTTTATTAACCCTTTTTCCCAGGGCAGGTTCCCTTGAGGTAGCCCGGCTCTGCACTAGATTAACCCTTGCAGGCCCATGGTAGCCGGGGCTGCTCCCCATCACGGCCCACCAGGAAGCAGGGTGTGACAGTAAGATTGGACCTTAGGTCTACGCGTGTCCCCTGAAACCCCCCCCCCCCCCCTTCCATGCATACACCGGTCCTCAGACATATGCTTCTCCACAAACTGTTCACACATGCTTGAACTCACACACACACGAAAAAAAAGACACACAGAATACATGCAAAACACAGACACACACTTAACACACACACACACACACACACACACACATATACACACACAATTGAATAGCTCATGAAGTAGCTTCCCTTGACATATCCAATGGGAGCATTATGATCAGGGTCGATGGTGAAGGATAATATGTGATTGGAACAGAGAGCCAGAGGATGACATTAAAATGATATACAGCATGCAGCCAGCAGTTTTTGGTCTGTCTCCGATTCTTTTTCCCCAACCAGAAAACATTTGTTGTAAATTACTGGACTGTGGGGACTGGAGGCTTTTACGGTCTGTGTAAGTGATCATCCAAGATTATGGGCCAAATGCTTTATAACTAAGCAGATGATCTTCTTTTATCAGTTCACTGTGCGCTTGTGTGTGTGTGTGTGTGTGTGTGTGTGTGTGTGTGTGTGTGTGTGTGTGTGTGTGTGTGTGTGTGAGGAGTGAGCTTGTGCATAGCTTAGTTGAACCTTAACATGTGTGCAATGCATTAGATAACTCCCATCCTGGACTTTCGGGAACGGCCATGTTGTTTCGCAATCCTTTTGCGAGTTGAAATAACCATTATGATCGTCGCCTTCATCTTCATCAGCTTTCATTCATGATTGATTCTTCATGGTCTCAGCTCACACACCGGCTCTAAAGGCCCGGTGAGGTGAGGGATGGATCTAACAATGGGTCCATGGCCGGGCCTTTGATGTAGCGAGGTGAAATTGTGTCTCAGATGAAGAGCAGACGCGGCCGGGCCCGGTATCGCGCTAGCACACGTGGTCAGTCCGTCGCTGGAGAGTTCCCCCTGTCAGCACACGTTAGGGCCAGCTGTGATCTCCCCCCCCCCCCCCCCCCCCCCCCCACCCCCACCGCCAACCCCTGGCATGGACTGTCTGTGTGTCTCTATGTGCCTGTGTTTCTCTGCTCAGGCCTGCCTCTGATCTCCTGCCTCCTCTTTGTTCAGCAGGTCCAGGGTCACATGCCTCCGCTCATGATCCCCATTTTTCCACACGACCAGCGCACGCTGGCAGCCGCCGCTGCCGCCCAGCAAGGCTTCCTCTTCCCTCCAGGAATGTCTTACAAGCCAGGTACGCTTTCCTCTTCACTACTCTTTGTTCCCGCGGCTCTGCCCTGCTATCGTATAGGCCTTTAATCCCTGTGAATTCCCTACTAATGTCTTTGCGTAGCAGACGCAACGAAGTGCATGCTATTTCTAGATGACCCCTTCTCTGTCTGTACCACTTGCATTGAAGTCGATGTGAATAGCACTAGTGTCTCCCCAACTGGATCCTTACGTACTGCGCTTCTTCACAGTGAACAATAGACATGGGTGAAGAGGCCGGAATGTAGAAGTTCTCCTCGACATGAGAAAGTAGCACACAGGAGTGATCCGGCCGGAGTCACTGTTCAGGGATCTTCTGTGGGGGGGGGGGGGGGGGGGGGGGGGGGGGGGGAGTCATTATCATAAAACAAAAAGCATGCTGACTTCCAATTATACTAAAATGTCCTGATTTGTAATTACATAGCGATGTGGTTCGTAGGCAAAGTGAATCAAGGACAAGGGAATAATGCGTGTAGCGGCGGTGTGAATCCAGCACAGCAAATGCCAAATAACAGGCCCTTCCTGAAGGTGCAACTTCTCCAGTTGCCTGTAACAGCATGCCTTCTCCTCTCCTTTTGTCTTTGTCTTTTGAATAGAGGCAGGGGGGGGAAAGGCTCCACACGCAAGCATTCCAAAAAACACATTTGTGGGAAATTGCCGTAACATGTTGATTGATTCCCTTGCGATGCAGTAACCTTAATCCTTTATCTCTGCCTGGTTCATTCTAGTGAGAATTAAAGATGTGCCACCAATGAGTACTGTAATTAAATATTAACAAAGAACCGTGGACCGGGTCGCTCCCTGCTGCTGCTCTCAGCCTCACACCTTTTGTCTGTCTGTCTCTGTCAGTCTGTCTGTGTGTGTGTCTCTTTCTCTCTCTTTCTCTGTGTGTGTGTGTGTCTGTCTGTCTGTCTCTCTGTGTGTGTCTCTCTCGCTTTCTCTCTCGCTTTCTCTCTCTCTCTCTCGCTGTCTGTCTGTCTCTCTACCTCTCTCGCTCTCTCTGTGTCTGTCAGTCTATCTCTTTCTCTTTCTCTGAGAAATGACAGAGCCCTCTCTGGACATTTCTTTTCTGACAGCCGGGGAGCAGAAGATTGTAAGAATAAAAATAGACATTCATAGTTAGATTATATTCAATTCAAGGAGGCCAGATTCTAGTCTATTGAATCTGATGACTGGATCACAGAGCAGAGACTGCGGAAGAAGAAGAAAAAAATAGTATAAAACACGAGGAAGTCAGCAGGTCCATTGCAGAGAAAGATTAAAAGGTGTAGTAGTGCAATTAATGAATGAACTATAAAACCGCATGAGAGAAAAGAAAGTCAGCTATTTTGGAACTATGGAGCCATGACAGCTTAAACAAAGTGCCTGGGGGAGCGACGGTGGCCTGTGTGTTTTTCTCCCATAGATTCGACTTGGAAAAATATTTAGCAGAAATAAACGCAGCCATTATGGCAACGTGGTCAGGGGTCGCCATGTGTGTACTGCCTGCATTATTCATGAGTTCATAAAGAAGTGGCAAAAAAGTGCTCTGACTGTGACAAAAAATTAAACGACTTGAGCGTTCACACAGGGATGTAGCCTATTATCTCCAGCCCTCCAACACAATATACCCAGAGAGATCACCGCCCACCTGCAGAGCCTACAGGATGCCCACCATGGCCTCTTCCTGTACGACGCGAGCGGCCAAGCATCCCCTCTCCCAGCTTTGCTATACGCTAATCGGATGCCATCATTATGAGCGCCGCCGCCGCTGAAGACCCCTCCAGCCCCGCGGTGTTGACGTGGCAACAGAGCCATTCTAGCGCCGGTGGTGATAAGTCAACGCAGGCTGTGCTCAATGGTGCCTAGTGTTGCACGGTAGAGAGCAGCAGACCCATAGAGTCGCCAGGCCATCCTTTAAACAAATAGACAGGACAGGAGAACCCCCCCCCCCCCACACACCCACCCACCCCTCCCCTACACTCCTCTCTGCTCTGTTTATGCAGACGGCCAGGCCACCAGTCCTCATATGCATCTAATGGATGCTCAGAGTGACTCCAAAAGTCATTGGGTCTCTCTTCCGAGACGGGGCCCCTGTCTCCGGTACGACGCCCCGCTGGATGGGCTCTCTCCCCGTTCAGTGATATTGACACGTATGACTTAACAGCCTTTGATACCGCGGCGTATTGCCCCATGTCTAACGACTCAACGGAAATTACCGCTTTTGTGTGATGTTCAGGCTTATGCATTTGAGTTTAAGCTTCATAAAGCAAAAGTCAAATCCGCCTAGATGTTGGCTTATGAGCTCAATGAGGACTAATCTTCTAACAAGAAGGTCTTTGGCTTCTGTCCCACAGAGGCAACTTACACATTTACACAACGCATACGTGTCAATATTTATGGAGGCTTAAACCCAAATTACTTTCACATTTTTGGGCTTATACGACTGCACGGAACACCTGTTTTGTTGTTGACAGTGAACAGAGGTGTGTAGGCCTCCGGTACTTTATGGGCTTATTCACCACAACATGAACCAGGTTCCACTTCTTTGAACCCAGCCACCACAATGCCACGTGCCTTCTCCATATCATCCAGACTAGGGCACCTGGCACCACAGGGCCCAGCTGTTTCCACTACAGAAAGCACTAACTCAAACCTGATTTTCTTATTTTTACTAGTGATAATAAACGGGCAGAGCTCCTAGCTTAGTTAGTTAGCTCAGTTTACATCAGCAGTAGGAACCCCAACACACAGAACCGGAGGCCGCCTGCAAACGCTAGTGTACTCATTCGCCACGTGCCATCACCTGAGAATCATTTCTCATCCCGCCATCTAGAAGTCAGCGAGGGGTCACTCTGATAAAGAGCGGAGACGGAGCGATCGCATAAAGAGAAAGTGCAGACATAACCACCATGCTCGGCCTGGCCCCTCCCACCCTGCCCGGTACAATTTGAAATCACTTCTGCCTTGTGATTTTATTTGCTCCTGCCCTAAAATGGGGATTGGATTTCCATGGCCTGTATCAAAATGTGCTGTGCTATACAAGATTGCAAAGTGAAGGCAAGCAAAAGGAAAATAGAAGGTAGCCTATATGCATTTACCTTCACGCCGGTGGCTTCATGGCTCCATATGTTTGTGAGGAGAAGTGACAGGCAGAAGTGGGGTCTGAACTAGGGCCAATGGCCCCCCTGCCTCTCATCACATATGCTTCAATTCAACCCCCCCCCCCCCCCCCCTCCCGTCTGTGCTGAGTTCTGTTCTGCCTGTCTCGAACTCACTGGGGTTGAGTGTGTAAAAGCTTCTGGTACTCAGTTATACACTCAACACCCCTGTGAGCATCAATCATACAGCCGGCTTCTTTTTTTTTATATCAGTGTCTATCACACACACATACACACACACACACACACTGATGGCTGGCTGGCAGCACTGCACAATCATCAAATAAAGCTCTTGTTTAGAAAATTCTCTCGGCTGGTTCACAGCATCGTGTGCAATAACGTTCGTTCCTTTCCCCCCCCCCCCCTTGGCCGTGTGGTTGTGACTGCACACGTGTTTGAACTTGTTCCCATACAAATGATCTCACTGTTCTGCCAAAGCTATCGCTACGAAACAATGTTCTGTCAAACAATGGGCGAGACAAGTCTACAGCTGTACGAAGTACACCTGAGAGTACATGTTGCCTCTATAAAAACCCACGCTCATTCCCTGGGAAGATATTTAACATGCACTCTGTAGACCACTAATGCATACATGCACATGATCGCACATGTCCACACACATACACGTTTACGCACACACATACACACACACATAGTCAGACATGCCTACAGACACACTTAAAAGCACACACTCGCACACACACACACACACACACACACACACACGCGAGTACATTTACGCTTATATGCACATGTATACAAAACAGAAGAATTAGAAGAATTCCAAAGTGTAATAACGCCCCAGAAAGAGAACAGTGCAGGTGGGCGTCGAAGGAGATCACCGGGCGTTCTCATTCCTAATCCTCATCCAGTCGGACCAGCTCAGCCTTTTGTCCATGCAGATGTTTGGGCTGAGAGCCGAGGGCGCAATCCCAACGCCGCGCTGCCGCAGCCGCAAGAAAGTGGCCTCAGGAACCCTGTTGGCACTTGCCTTGTCCCGCTACGGGCGCGCTCATTGTCTCAACGTGTACACATTGTTGTCTCTCCCTCTCTGACAGGTGATAACTATCCCGTGCAGTTCATTCCATCCACGATGGCAGGCGCGGCCGCGTCCGGGCTCAGCCCCCTCCAGTTGCAGGTATGTACCATGACAGGGAGCGCTAGGGACGCTCGCCACGCCCAGGGCACACACAGAATGGCTTAGCAGCTGTATGCTAAGTAATGAGCTGCTGCTGCTGCCGCCGCTACTGCACAGTAAATAACCCCGGAGGCCCCTGCTCACACAAGCTTATCACCTTACACATGTAATTCATCCCATTGTTGGGGGGGATTTATCCTTCTCTGAGCGGAGTCCCGATGATCATAGTTATTATGGGGAGGGAGAATCGCGAGGCTCGCTAATCGCCTCTCAATCACTTGGAACAAAAGAAATCGAAAACAATTTGCTGTAAGCAAATAATGTGACTGTGACGGTACTTTTCTTCTTTAGAACTAGCCTACTTTATGTATTTACTCAAAGGCATGCAGACACTTTGAAGACTCATGTGTACAGTCGCAGTGGCACATGAAACAGAGATGGTGAATGAATGTGATGGGAAGGTTGGGTTGGGCCCCGGGCCCTGCAGGCTCCGCCAGGACTCTTCTCACACAGCGTTTAGAGGAACTGATCCCGGTTCAGGGGCTAACCCCAGGCCACATTGTTTAATATAGATCATTATCTTTGTCCTACACTCCCAAGTCATTACTGTTATAATTACCGCCATTATCAAGCCCTCTTTTGCACATGCTCTTTGTTTCCGTGGGACGTTGTGGGTTCCCTGGCTTATTATCCAACTTCTTTACTATTTACATTAAAAGCATACACACACACACACACACACACACACCCGCACACACACAAAACCACACTGACAGACAGCAAAACCCTCTTAACCAGTGTTCTAATCTTATTACCACCAGTAACACTTACTTGCTTTTTCCTATAATGTAGAGTAAGATTATGGTTGTTACTTCTAAAGCAGTATAGTGATAGATGATTAAGTGGTTTAAATATACGTTTTAAATTAAGTTGATGCTTAAACTCACATTTAAATTAAACTTCAAGGTAAGCTAGTGAGAACTAATTGGGCGATGATGATGATGAATCATGATGATGTACAATATATTTCTGATGTATAATAATTATTTCTCTTGTT